>CAHIKZ030001506.1:62500-82500 GCA_903632075.3 Acanthosepion pharaonis | reverse complement strand
ATGTCGGTTTACGATAAACAGATGTAAGAAACCCCGACGAAGACTTGCTAAGCAAAACATCAAGAAAAGGAAGAAAAAAAATCAATTTCCTTTTCTTGCGTAAACTTTAAAGCTGGATGGATATTATTCAAGGACGAAAGAATATGGTCCGCTTTAGTCTCGTTATCGAAGAGATTAAAAAATCTCAATCACTATCAATTTGCCAATACATAATGCCGTCGAAACTAAATTCAACAGTATTCGTGGTAAATTTCATCAGTTCAGAATGACAGGAGGGAACAGATTACGGTATAAGCCATCAGTACATCTATCAATAGTTTCAGCGAGAGAGACATAGGTAAACAGATATATATATATAATAGGAGCACATACATTTATCCATTGTCGAATAGCGCTGCATAAAGTCGGAAAATTCAAACGAATCTTTAATACAGAAAGAGTTATACTGTTCCAAAACTGGCTGTAAGTCATTTAACTACGACATGCTGGGAAAATCCTACCATGGATAGAATAGGTCTCAATTGTACCCCTAAGTTTATGTGTTTTGGATGGACTATAGAGACGGAGACGAATAGAACCCGAGGGTCTAATTTGATTGGAAATGTCAGTGGGCAATTTCCCACTTGTGGCTCACTTGAAAAGACGTTTTTGAAATAGATAATGTAGAATCAAATTTATCTATTGGGATTAACTGGATAAATTTAGAAGAATCCCCGAGAATAATCTTCATCTTGTTAACATAATCTTGAAAATCAAGAATGACAACACCAGAGCCTTTATCAGGTTTCGTAATTACCAAAGACTTATTATAACGAAGTGACTTAATTACCTGATATTTTTCTCTGTTCCACTTTGATTCACCAAGAGAAACAGAAGTACCTGCGTTAGAATGTACTAAAATTATTTAAGTTATACATATAAACGCATAGAGTATCCTCTAAAAATGTACTCACTTAACTACTAATGTTATTCATTCATACAACCATTAATCTTGTTTGCAAATCAATAAAGACTGCATTTTAAGCCATTAATTATTTTATACAGAAACCAAATAAAGGACAATTATGTTAAATACAGCTGACCAATCACAGATTCAAAATATTAAAAGCAAAATTCCAAAAACGAAATTAAAATTCGCCATACACCAAGTATTATGTTGAATCCACATAAAAGAAGAAATAAGTAAACATTCCCTGAATTAAAGTCTCTTTCTATTTCACAGATCAATTCTCATTCTTCAACACTTATTGTTCAGTTTGCATATAAAAAAAATAATATTAATGTTCTATGCAAGTTCATTGGTTGATTTTGTTTAGCGACATATCAACGTTTATGCGTTTATTAATATAGAGATCTAAATATTTTATACGTAATTTTATCCTTTCAACTAGAGATATTTTTTTGTACATAATTTTATACTTTCAGGGTAAAGGTATGTTTCTTTATTTTAGATATACAGCTTGTAGGTCATAAAATGTATTGTTGGAAATTCTACTATAAATAAGTATTTTTATATTTTTTTAGTCTTGCATTGATTGTCATTTTGCTATAGAAATGTATTTTTACTCATTTTTTATAAAATTGTTCTGTTGAATTTTGTTACGACAGCGCGTCAGAATGAACCCGGGGAAGAACAAGAGTAAAGAGGTTGTTCCAAACTCCTGAAAACCTCCAATCTCACGATCAAAAACCGCGCTATCGAATGGACTCTATCGCCAGAGCCAGGACGACTTGTATGGAAGTCAATAAACATTGAATTTTATGTCATTTAAAGAATGAGTACTTATTTTGGAGACAACCTACGTCGTAAAATGTATGTATGTATATATATCTATATATCTATCTATCTATCTATCTATCTATCTATCTATCTATCTATCTATCTATATATATATATATATATTTTTTTTATGTATCTCTCTTTTAAATTAAATGTTACGTACAGTGAAATTCTGTTCCATTTCTTCTCAGTTTACCTGTATATATATATGACTGTGTGTGTGCGTGTGTGCGTGTGTGTGTGTGTACTATATATATATATATATATATATATATATATATATATATTTACTATATATATGTGTGTGTGTACTGTATCTAATTTAAAGAGTGAGTACTTATTTTGGGCACAACCTGTATGTATCTATGTATGTGTATCCATCTATTCTATCTGTATATATATATATATATATATATATATATATATATTTGTTTTTATGTATTGTTCCGTAACATTTAATTTAAAAGAGAGATCAATATACAAAAACAAATAAAAAATAGATTATATATATATATATATATATATATATATATATATATATATATATATATATATATAATTATTAAAAAATTAGTAACTTTTCTAATATTCTGAACCCGTACATGTCTTATTTTCGCATTATTTTCTTTTCTTACATTGTAATCAGCTAATTCTCTATTTCAGAAAGAAATGTTTTTCAAATACGAATATATATATATATGCATGCTTATATAAGCGCATAGAATAGGGAAGTGTTGTATCAAATGCAAAGCAGACATCCTGTTGCGCGCATCTGTACGTAATTTCACGAACACGTACATTGAATTTCTTTAAGATATTCTGTTGTGGATCTGGGCATTTTTACTTCATTCATTAATTCATTTTTCTCCTCATATTTTCCCTGTGAGAGGACAACATTGAACAACATAGATAAAACATGGCTGAATGCTGATGGAATTGTTTATGGTTGATATATTTGGTTATTCTTGGCGGATTTCATGTTATTTCTACACTTTGAAAAAAATGATTTCTGTTTACTTTTCTTTTAATTTCTATGCTTCATCTTTTGCTGATATTTCTTGGGAGTATTCGAAAATATTCATTATATTCACGCCCCACATCTCACGTTGTTATTCGGCCTTCTTGAGAACATATGATATTATGGCTGCTTTATTAAAAATAACGAAAGCGCTACACGGGAGATGTTTTTAGTTTTGGTTTTATTTTTGTATTTTATTTGGGTCCGAGACTGATATCTGTCATTTAACTTAATTCGTTTCTGCGACAGGACTTATGAAAAAAAATCACTTTTGAAATGATTTCGGAAATCATCTGAGTGGTCGTGGTTACCCGACCTGAAGCTATTTCTAACTGGGCACCACTTGCAAGTCCATGCACAGGCTTTGTTCAAAACCTGACATAATATCATGGGCACGTGGATATAATACATTTACCTGGTATACACATATAAAACTATGTGTTATGATGGGTACACTGGGCGTCGTACATTTGTACCCTCTCTCTCTCTCTCTCTCTTTCTCTGTCTTTCTCAATAATAATAATAATAATAATAATAATAATAATAATAATAATAATCTGCAACTTCTACGGGAAGAAAACTGAAAGGAAATGGTATGAACACCACCCAGATCCGGTTACGGAGATAGGACCTGTTACAATTCTATGGGACTACACAATACACACTGACAGAACAATCAAAGCCAACCGCCCAGATATTGTTATTAAAGACCACAAACAAAAAAAAGTGCCTCCTTATTGATATGGCAGTCCCTGCTGACTGCAATGTATCTTTGAAGATCTTCAAAAAGCTGTCAAAATACAAGGACCTTGAAATAAAAATCTCGAAAAATGTGGCATATGGGAACATCAACAATCCCTGTTGTAGTTGGAGCCCAGGATTGGTTGGAAAAGATTGCAGTAGACTAATTGAAGGGATTCCTGTAGGTCCATACCTCAAAGAGATACAAAAGTACAGCCCACACTTTACGAAGGGCTTTATCTATGTATTTTTTTTTTTTTTTTGTCAGTGGAAAGTGTCATGATGCCATTTCTAACCTTAGGTCCCTGGGCGGGACCCGGAAAGAAATGTGTAACAGCAACAACAACAACATCTGACCTGTCACTGGTTTTGGAACTCTTGGTTGAAATCATAAGAGAGTGGGATTTATTCCATCTGTTAGACACATTTTAATTAATGAAATAGAAAAAACAACAACAATATTGAGGAACTTATTGATGCTCGGATATTTAGGTACCCTACCCTATAGCAAAAGAAATTTAATTATATACATGTTAGAGTAAGGAATTGCCGGCATTGGAAGATATGCAAATGCAAACAGAGAAACGCACCTCTACAATTTTAGTACAACACTTTTGGACAATTTAATATAACACAACATCTCAAGTGGGAAGTACTTAGCGAAGATATAACAGAAGTTACAAAATATAAGAACACAATAAAAGCTAAATGACCAGTATATTTTAGTTGTTTTTAACGAAACTTATTTGACAAATATATATATATATATATATATATATATATATATATATATATATATATATATATATATATATAACGATATCTAATTTTATACATCAACAAACAGCATTTCACAAAAATTTTGTAACGTGTAACATCCGTTAGGTCATCAGTTTGATGAAATCCTATATATATATATATATATATATATATAAAAAATGATCTGACACCACAGAAGAAATACAGGAAAACTATATAATACAGAAATTTAGATATTCGTTTTTTATATATAATTTTCTTTAAGGATTTTATTGACCAACATATCTTCAGAATGATTCGTTGGCGTGATTTGGAACGAGACTGAATACGATATTCACAAGTACTGAATAGTAGAAATTGGGCGAAATTTAATTACGGATCAAGACTAAAATAATTCATTAGCAAAAATAACTACCGAATAAAATATAACAGTTCCAGTCAATTTAAAAGAGAAAAAATATTACTCACGCTGTCCAAATAAAGTGATTTGGTAAATTGTTCTTTTTGGTTGCACAACTTCAGTTGGTGTATTTTAATGTACAATGCCTCTGAAATTTTCTAATGATGAGCACAACGATTTCTATGCTGAAACAGTCATGTGTATACTGTTGAAAACTGTCAGGATTATCTAGAAGATGTTAACCAATAGCTGAGTAATGCATTGCTTGGGTCGTCCTAAAAGATCGACTACAGTTACCTGGACTGGAGTCATACTAGCAGGAACGTTCTCTCCCATATGGTTCTTCAATCACTGATTGGCCCGTCCTATCTCTGCAGAATCACACTGACAATTAAATCTGTATAATAAGGAACTATTTTTAAATAGAACAGAAAAAACGAAAGAGTGGAACACCGAACGGGTCTCAGAAATAACACCTAACTTCAGTTAAAAACAAACTTAATATAATAGGTCCTGACCTGGCATCTCGTCTACAGTCACTTTCGCACAGACGCGATGTGGCTTCCCTCTGTCTTTTCTACAAATATGTTCATGGTAACTGCTCTTACGAACTACTTTCACTGGTCCCCAATTGCATGAATTTAAGCGTGCTACTAGGTTGGCATCTCGGTCCCACACTTTTTCTGTCGAAGCAGTTAAATGTAACCGCCTTTTAAAAGCACGTCCGACTATATGACGGTTCTGTATAGAATACAGGTTCGATTTCTGTCGGAGGACGAATATTTTCTATGAATATTTTTTTTATCATTCAGGCCAATAAATGTTGTTTAATACTCTTTTTCTTTATAAACCGAGAATTTACTTAAATATATGTATCTATAAAAGAATGTATAAACATAATATATATATATATATATATATATATATATATATATATATATATATATATATATATATATATATATATATATATATATATTTATCAGTCATGTTTTAAAACTAACTGACCCATAAATTTTTGTTTAAAATTTCGTAAGGAGCTATTGAATTGTCTTATTATTAAAGAAAGAATGTGTGAATAATAAAATAAATAATGCAAATAAAACAGAATAATTTGTCGTCATTATTTTGTCGCGAAAATGTGTTTTGTTAATGAGGTTGGTTTAATGGTGATTCATTGTTTTATTTTCTTTCTTTATTTTTCCCGCCACAGATCGCTTGTGTGGCTTCTGCGAAAATTGCTTGACCCAATAATCGATTTCTTACCGTGGTAAACGAACTGCCAAATAATCAGCCTTTCCTTCAACAAGTTTAAATACACCTCGATAAAAATGGTGTAACACTGAAAAAGAATGCAAGTAACACACCTTGCAACGTATTTTGTATGATTGGCAGATCGCTTGAAGTATTGGGTGTTATATTTGCGCCTCTGCAGCGAGGTATCGAGTTATCTATGGTATTTAGAAAGTCTAACAACATAAGAGACAAGGCCATAAATTTCGATCACTCGTGTCGATTGAAGTCGGCCATACTGGTCAGCAAGACTATGTAACGAACCACAGATAGGAGCCGTTTACGAAACTGATTTTACTGTTGTGTGAGATTACACGTGCGAGACACAGTGAGGGTCGATATTTATAATATTTAGTTATGTATGGCGTATGGTCATGTGTGTAAAGCAAGAAAGTATTGTATACAGCAGGACATCTTATTATTTTTTCCAATTTCAATATGGCACAGTACCACATTTTCACAGTATTAATATGACATAGTAAAAAAACATTGTAATAATTCTAGTAATGCGCATATTTTCATAATTTTAGCATGAAAGTGTACCATATTTTAACAATTTTAGGATAACACACTACCATATTTTAACAATTTTAGGATTACACAGTACCAGATTTTAACAATGTTGTAATGATGCAATACCATATTTTTATAATATTTAATATGACAGTAGCACAGTTGAACAATTTTAGGATGACACAGTGTCACAGTTGAACAATTTTAGGATGACACAGTATCACAGTTAAACAATTTTAGGATGACACAGTTCAGCAGTATGCAAATTTTTGATGTCACAGTACCACATATGCACAATTATAGGATGACACAGTATCAAAGCTAAACAATTTTAGGATGACACTGTATCAAAGTTGAATAATATTGGGATGACACCGCCCCATATTTTAACAATTTTGAATGACTCTTTACTACAAGTGTGATGAACTGAGCAAAGATATAACAGGAGTATCCCTTTGAGACAAGCTTGCGAACATTCGTTCTACGGTGAGCTTCGGAAAAATTCAAAATCCTGTAATAGATGAGATCGACTTTCCGGATAAATATTGTAATTTTGTTTCGAAAAGTTTATGGTAATTTATTTAAAATGTTTGTCTTGTTTGCGTGTATGTTAATTGTTTCTGTGTATGCTAACGTTTTCTCTATGCGTATGTTAACCTTTTCTGCATTTATATAAGGTAAAACTTTCATCCGTGTCTATGTATCTTAACGTTTTGTGCATTTGGGCATGTGGTTCTCTCTGTGCAGTGTAACATTTTTGGAATCACTGGTCACTTTTAAAGAAAAATATAGAAGCTGGTTGGGTTCTTTTGTCCTCTCTTGAATGGAATATAGAAAAGTGGTTTGATCAAAAACTGACCCCAGTTGAATGATCTCAGATGGCGAGAAAGAAGTTGAAGGGATTATTCTGGTTTATTCATGGTTTAACAACCTCTGGTCAAGTCTGATCGAAGATAAATAAAAGTAAATGTTCCCAATCAATAAGTAATTTTCAACCAGCATGTGGCGTAATAGACAAACAAACAAATCCATTATCGAAGATATTAATCTAGTTTTTGTTCATATGATTTTAAAAGAAAGACATTTTTCACTGACATGAAGGGGAAAGATTATATCATATCAGCTGCTAGGTCCGCTACTAGGAAACTTGCTTCACTGTCTAATGCTAGACAATGTTTCTTGCCAGCATCTATCTTCCATATTTATAAGTCTACAGTTCATCCTTGCTTTGAATGTAGCAGCTGCATCTGGTCTGGTGCTCCTATTATATATTTAGAGATTCTTGTTAAAATCCAAAGAAGAATCTGCATTGTTATTATTCCTGACCTGGCATCTCCCCCCCCCCGACTAAAAAAAAAAACAACTGCTAATAGACTTTGGAAATGGGAAATCAAACAGTCTCCCCTAATGTCCATTTTTGGTAGGGCTCACTGTGTAGGATAATTAGATGACCAAACGATTCCACTTTTATGAAGTTTGTATATTTTCCTGTTGATTATGAAAAACCCTAAATCATATATCCCCAACCCGTACAGGTCCCAGACTAATTGTAACTCATCAGAGATAAAATTGTCGCCGCAAATTGTTTGAGGTGCGATACCCAATTAAAGTGTTATATTTATATAATTGCTTTTTAATGATTATCGTTGTATATCGCTACATTTTCAATAAGCATGTCAGTTCCTATATTGTTTATTCTGTTTCGCTTTCTGTCTCTGTGATATATTCCCTTACGAGGGGTACCTCGATGTTGTTTAATGGTTAGGAAGCTTGTATCACTAGAACAATTATGAATGAGTAGTGAGTTCGATCCTTACTGGGCGCCCCATACTTTCGGCCTTGTGCCACATCTAAGCTACGCTTCGAAAATCATTGTGTGTGTGTTTGTGTTTGAGCCCTGCGACATGGTGTAATGGTTAGCACGATGCTTCGCTAGAACAATTACGAATGAGTAGTGAGTTCGATTCTCACTGGATGCCCCGTACATTCGGCCTTGTGCCACATCTAAGCCAGCTTAGAGGATCATTTGGGCACCTCGAGGTATGTAATAGTTAGCAAGCTTGTCTCGCTAGAACAGTTACGATTGAGTAGTGAGTTCGATCCTCACTGGGTGCCACATACTTTCGGCCTTGGGATACATCTAAGCTACGCTTCGAAAATCACTAATGGGCACCTCGACTTGGTGTAATGGTTAGCAAGCTTGTCTCACTAGAACAATTACGACGGACTACTGAGTTCAATCCTCACTGGGTGCTCTTTACTTTCGGCCTTGTTCTACATCTAAGCTATATTATCTTACGAGATGTATAATTGTTATCTCCACCGTCTTCCGTTTTTTGTTGCTATCTGCCACAATTGCTTCTTTGTATTTGTTTTAAACAATCATCCAACCTTTTTAATCAAAATTGTCAAATTAGTTGCCAATTGTGTTCTCTTGATTTTCTTAACCATCGATGTGCATGATATCCGTGTTAAATTCTCCAAGCCTTCTTTTCTATTTAAAAGTCAGAGCAGACTAAAAAAAGGTAGTATCACTGCCGTATCTGGTCTGGTGTTGCCCAATCTCCACTTGTCAGCCTTGACAAGATTCAAAAGTTTTAACTCGCCTTGTGAATGATGAATTATTTTTCGCTCTCCCACAATAGAAACAACACAAATCTATCACTACTCACCCACTTTTCCAGGGGATTAGTTCAGAAGATATAGATTCTTATGTGCGGAAACTTTATGCCTTTAAAGCTAAGACCTTTTCCTCCACGTACAAAGGGTTCAAACATCCTGATCCCTTTTATATTCCAGTAATAAAAAGGATGTTCCATTCGGTTAGTTTCCTGCTGAAAACCGCAACTTTGCGATGCTTTTCTGATCACTACAACTTTAAGCGCTTCAAGACTTGGGTTAACCTATCCTATATGTCCGCATAATCTGTACTTACACCATCCTTTTACAGCTGTAAAAAAAGTTCTAAGTAAACCTCTACTTTGAGTGTCTCTGTATTGGGGGGGGGGGCATTTAGTAACAGAAACGTGTGACGAAAAAGAGAGACGGATTGAGAGAGATATTGGGAAACTCTGTAAATAATCGAATCGAAAGTATGAATCATGTCTGCCAGCTTCTAAAAAGGAATTCAAAGAAAAAAAAATATGCCGATCACACAGGGAAAGTCTGTTATCGATCTGTCGAATATAAAAGCGAAGAAAATGATCCTCAATTGTGAGTAACTATGACAAATGAGTAGATTCTGACCTAAAAGGTACGCCAAAGGAGAGGCGAGGTTTATTGTGAAAATCAATAGATATATCATCATCAGCATCCATTTTGTGTCCATCGTTGGAATAGGACATTCCCGAACTGTGTCCAAGACTGCTGAAAATGTAGTAATTTCTGCTATGAATCTCCAATCACAAAATGGTCTAATCTCTACACCTTCTGTCTTATCTAGATCTCTAATCTATTGGACAAAATTCGAACAACCTTTTGTTCCATTATTTATCCTCTCTTTTTTTATCTCACTCCATTTCTCTCTCTCTCTCTCTTTCTCATCTCTCTCTCTCTCTCTCTGTGTCTTTGTATCTCTCTGTCTCTTTCTCACTCGGCTTACCACCAGATGTATTTGAAACCCGGTTTCCCATTTGATCAATGTCGAGGCTGTTTTATATCTAGGTGGGTGACCGCTTGGGAATACCAGGTGCTCTAAGCTTGGATGTGCGGGTGGCGTAATGGCTAATAGCTCAGAATTGCTAATCTGAGAGGCGAGTTCCAATATCCGTTGAGTTCACTGTATTCACTTTACGAAGTGCGTCTAAGACTGCCGAGAATGTAGTAATTTTTGCTATGAAGCTCCAATTCCCAAATAATCTAATCTCTGCATCTTCTGTCTTACCTAGGTTTCTAATCTTTTGGACAACAATCAACCAACCTTTTGCTCCATTATTTATCCTCTCTTTTTTTATCTCACTCCATCTCTCTCTCTCTCTCTCTCTCTCTCTCTCTCTCTCTCTCGCTTTCTCTGTCTTTGTCTCCATATCTCTCTCACTCGACTTATTGAAACACCAGTTCCCATTTGATCACTGGAGTTAAAGAAAGTCGAGTCTGGTCTATAGATGAGTGACCTCTTGGAAATACCAAGTGCTGTAAGCTTAAATGTGCATGTGGCGTAATGGCTAATAGCTCGGAATTGCTAATCTGAGAGCCTAGTTCCAATTTCCGTTGGGTTCATTCTATTCCCTCTTGTGGGAGGTATGAAACCGCCCCCTCTACTCCAAGCTATGAATTAAGACTTGTATCACTGAATCATTATTATCTCCCCATCCACCAGTCAATCATACAAGCTAACAAATATTACCTGGCTTTAATTAGCTTGCAGATGCTTGTAAAGCCGAAGAAACCGAGTCAGTCTATACTTAAGTGGCAAAAGAAGAAAAGTACTAAAAGATAGTGGAAACTTAAAATATTTACTGGTTTACTACGGTCAAATCCATTGCCAGACAACCAAGATGAAGAATGTTTACAATATGACAGTGCGCCTTAGCACACATAACGTTCAACAAAAAGGATTCTTGTAGCTGAACATGTTCAACGTATGAAAGACAGGTACACAAATTCCTGATCTCAATATCATTGAAGGTTTGTGCTCGGAACTGAAGAAACAAATTCTTCAACTAAATTCACGCATTCTCAAGTAATTTGGGGATTACTAATAAAAAAAATAATTGGAAAGTATCTTCAATAAGATAATCTGAATCTTGTTCCAATAAATGCCACATCAAATTGCATTAATTGCAGTCTCCATAGTTTGAGATTTTTTCATTTTCTATAATAGTAAAGACCACAAAGAAATTCCTTTAGACTTGAGAGAAGAGCCGAAAGGTGAAATTGAAAGGGGAAAAAGGCGAAATTTTCGGTGGTGGCCCAGGGTTTTTACCTGGACATTTTTCCAACATCACGATGCGTAACATGTTCTATCAGCCATAATACAACACGAAATAATTATTTTCTGGCCATAAAAAATTGCTAATAACTCTTGATTTCAGAGTAAAATTAACAAAGGTGATTTGAGTCTGAATTGTTGTATGCAACACGATTTTTCAGCTGTCATATATATATATATATATATATATATATATATATATATATATATATATATATATATATATGGGAATGGTCAGTTCGGAAGACAATTACAATTGTCCTACAAAACGAAATCACCTTTAACTCAATCTAATATATATGAAGCTAGAGACTGTCTGTTGACTAGAATCCCTAACAATTATTTAAATTAAACATAAAGTTCAATATATATATATATATATATATATATATATATATATATATATATATATACTCATCATCATTATCATGGCTTCGCTTCGCAGAACAAGATGAAGAGGGAATCTCTAGAGGTCGCTTACAGGCACATCTTTCACTAAAAATCCAATTCGGGACAGGCAAACGGGCGCAGTAGTTGCAGCAGAAATTTCAGCTTGAGAGTGGCCCTGCAGGTATTTTCATTGATGAATAGAGCATGGTGGCATCACGGTTCTCATCTGGGGTTTAGCATATATATATATATATATATATATATAAAGAGAGAGAGGGGGGAGAGAGATTAGTTTAAACGTTTTAAGTGCAAATACATTAAAGTTCATTTCTTCAACAGTACTTTATAAGAGTCGACTGAAAACTTGAGAGGTTGACTATGAAGGATTGACCCTAAAGATGTGAAATCTTTCAGGCATTAATTTAAGGTTTTCTTATTAATAAAACTATTATTTTTTTCAGGTAAACTGATATCTGACTGTTCAAAGAAGACTTCAAAAGTAACCAATATCGATTTCTGTTGAAAATACCTAAAATTTGGCATCATGGTATTATCAGGTACCTACAGAAAACAAAGGATTTATTTATGTTCACATGGTTGCTACATTAAAGGATGAAGTTAGCTTTATCAACAGTACATGAATGGTCAGCTGAATTTCGGAGGTGAAGGGACGGTCTTGAAGATGACCCAAGATTTGGACATCCTGCAATGCATGCGTGCTTGCGTGATATCAAATAAACTCCCGGTATTTACCAAACCTCCCCAGGAGGCAGGGTGCGTCACAATGCCAATTTTTAGGGGGGGGATGCTATTTTTATCTCCAAGCATGAGTCTCATAAGTTGACGATCTTAGCAGTTCATGCATAATCGAGGTAACTAATTTGCACTTTCGACTCTACACATCCAGTTTTTATAAGTTTGTTCTCTTATTCATTTCCAATTCGGTTGTTTGAGGTGCTTTTTTTTTAAGTCAACAGTTGTTTCAATTTATAAATAATGCAGAAATTCCTTCAGCATCATCAACAAAATTAATTTCACCATCATCATCATCATCATCATCATCATCAACAACAACAACAACATTATATTGCGCCACTACTTGTCGTTCATGGTGACATTCAAGGCAAAATAGGACAATGCCTTGACGCTTCCATTTCCACTGGGGATATTTAGGTTACCCCGCTTCTACTATCAGATGTTCATCCGCTTACTGTTAAAGCCGTTGACCACTGAAGCGTAGATCTTACGCCCAGGTCAGCAAATAGCTGATGACCGCTTGGCAGAAGGCTTGTGGAGAGGTTAGAAAAGGAGAGCGGTTACCATTACATTGTTTAGTCAACGCCGTTGACCAGGGTGTGACCGTAGCAGTGCCCATGCGACTTCTTGGACCCATGGATGATAGTTAAATGTAGGCCGTGGACCAGTTCAGTTCTGCAGCACAATTCACCTGAGTGAAGCTAGGGCGATCGCTTCGCTACAAAGGTACTACAACTGACGATACATACCACACACTCCATTTAGATCAGAGGTTAGAAGTAAATGGAAACAAATAATTTGTAAATTTTCACACTTGTAATAGCATAATTTCAAGATCGATCAAATCATTTAATTGATAACATTATAAAATAAACTATTTCCAAAATGTTTAAAACTATGGAAGTATTTAAATTAATAGACAATTTCAACATCATCTAACATCAGTGGTGCAGCTATCTCAGTGAAACAATTGCGGGGCACTTTTGTTAAATAATAGTTTCAGACTATTATTTTTAGTGGCAGTGTAATTGATTCTGACTTTCTGAGACTGACCTTGGGATCAGCTGCTAGAGAAAAAAAGGGATGTCGATTTTGATTGGCTGAGCCGAACGTGGGAATGTTAGAGAGATAGAAAGTGTTTTCAGGGAGTTAGGTTTTACACGTCGAAAAATACAGACGTGTTATTTTCGTGTGTGGAACTTGCTGCCAAGTAGAGGTGATAGGGCAACCCGTCTGGCTACTTAGAAATGTACACGTCGATGTGTTTAATAAAATAGATAAATTTTAAAACCCCTTTTGATGAAGATCTCATCTTACCTCCGTGCAAACTAACTAGCGATCACCCGACTGGGAGTAAACGGCCGAGAGAGAAGAATGCAGGGGTTTTGATTGGCTGAGACGAGCGTGGGAATGTTAGAGAGATAGAAAGTGTTTTCAGGGAGTTAAGTTTTACACGTCGAAGAATACAGACGTGTTATTTTCGTGTGTGGAACTTGCTCCCAAGTAGTGGTGATAGAGCGACCCCACTGGCCAATTAAAAATGTACACGTCGGTG
This sequence comes from Acanthosepion pharaonis, assembly GCA_903632075.3. Lineage (NCBI taxonomy): Eukaryota > Metazoa > Mollusca > Cephalopoda > Sepiida > Sepiidae > Acanthosepion > Acanthosepion pharaonis. The sequence continues at coordinate 68,365 of CAHIKZ030001506.1, read as the reverse complement.
TATTTAATAAAATAGATATGTTTAAAACATCTTTTGATGAAGTTCTCATCTTACCTCTGAACAAACCAACTAGCGATCACCCGACTGGGAGAAGACGACCAAGAGGGAAGAATGCAGGGATGTTATGGAATCAATCCCGTCATCCAAAAGACTTCTTCAGAACGAAGAGAGTCTATGCTCTTGTTATTACAAGTATATGATAAATATTAGTCAAATTTAACCAATAAAGCAAAATTATTCGGTATATATTTTATAATTTCATCCCAAGCAAGGCAGTAAATACATTACAACTGGTAAAAAGGTTATAACTGAGTGTGAAAAAATAAAGCAAAAAGAAACAATTATAAGGAGAGAGAAGAATAAAAGAAAAGGAATCAAGACGACAGTAGATAACGATTGAAATTGCATTTACATTTTTGAATATCAAACTTAGCTGGAAAGCATGGGGTCGGGAGAGAGTTCCACACGCGAAAAGTACGAGAAAATTAACTGCTAGCCTAGAACTTGAGGTTACATCTAGCCAATTCCACTGTAAGATAATGAGCCATTTTTGTCAATCTAGTACTGCGCTTAAATTCATAACATCGGCGTTATTTTGTTTAACAACTTCTCTATTCTCATCTGATTTAGATACAGGACCTGTGGACCACTAATATAGGACCAATCTGTTCTTTTTCTGAGTAGGATTTAATCATAAACACAGAGCAAAATTCATCCGAACAATTACCATGAAAGTATTTATAGAAAAGGCACAAGGAAGCTACATTACGACGGTGAGAAAGTGACTATTGCCGAGATGCCTTTGTCAGGACAATAACATTGCAGATTCTTATTTAGATTTTATGGATGAATAGTAAACTTAAAATATGTAAAATAGATGCTGGAGAGAAAAATTGTCTCGTAGCAAACCAACTTTGCTAGCAGCAGACCAAGCAATTAATTCAGTCATTCATGTCAGTATGGTTGTCAACTGTGCGTTGAATATCAAGTATTACAGAAAAAGCGCCGGGGAGCTTTATTTTAAAGTAACTCTTAGTTGCAGGCGTCGCTTTCAAAGCACTCACTCCCTTACTATTTGTACATATGGTCATAAACTATACTGCTCAAAAAAGGAAGCAGCTACATCCGTGTTACATTTTTCGTGAATGCTATTTACTTTCTTAGAAATCGGAGACTTCACTCATGCACACACACTTTCACATACACAGCTTCCTTATAATTCATTCGAAGCGAATGCTCATTTTTCTGAGATTATCATATTAAGCATAAAAACTTGCGGGCATACACGCACACATATACACACAAAGACACACACCTGCATGTGCAGATATGTGGTTCGTGTTGAAAGTTTAAATCTAAATTTCGTGTAGCAGATAGCCGCCCAAGATGAGAAATCGGAGAGCCGAGTTCAAATTTCAGCCGATGATGTTACGTTCACCTATGCGCATATACCCTTGGAAAAGGCATGAAACCATCTCTTCTTCATACACACACTCAACTCGCGTAGATTCCCTTAGAAGTATAGGGGACATTACGAACTTAAGCGCGGTATTAGACTGGCAGCTAGGTCTCATTCTTTTACAGTTGAAAGTGGGTAGATGTAACCGTAATTTCTATGCTAAGAGTTTCTTCTTTCGCACTTCTCGCATGTGGATCTCTCTTGCAGCTTCTTGTTTTTCAATCACCTTTGACCTTCAAAATTTAAATGCAGTGTTAATAATTTATCACCTGTTTTCTTAATTCTTTTATTGTCTCTTCTCCTTAAAATGTTTTCTTTTCCTAATATTATTTCACGCTCAGTAAACCACTTGCGTCTTTGTGGCTTTATTGCCTTGCTTGGAGTGAAATGATTTCAGAATACAAACAAGGATAACTCTGAATTCAGCATTTCAACATTTGCCCTACTCTAGTAACGACTCAACAAACATCATGCCTACAAGCAGTGAGATTGTTGATGGATTTATTTTTGACGATTTATCAACCCTTTGTAGGTTATTTAAAGCCGAAACATATTTTTCGAGATTTCACGAATAATTCTTTGTTCGCGATTGAATATTGCATTAAAACTTTTTATTTATAGATAACACTGATTTTTCTATATCGAATATTTTAACCCATAGCTGGGAGGCAGTTAAGATGGATTCATACATTTCCCAAGGGTATTTGCACATAAGTGTATGGAAATCGAACACGGCTCTCCGATTTCGCATTCCAAGTTGTTATGTATTGCATCACCCGTACATCCATCTAAATAATGAGAAGATGGAAAAGAACACTACATGATTGTCGTTAGTTTAAAGCTTTAAGCAATCATCCAACAGTATCTGCTGATCTCTTAAGTCGTGAAACAGAGAATCATCATTTAATGTTGATTTTATGCTGACATTATTTATTATATAAAAGTTCTCTATACAGGACAGTAGTTTTACTGTATCAGTATATAAGTACATATTAATATTTTATTAATATATTAGTATTTCACCTATATTTATATAGTTTTCTTCAGACATTTTTTCTTGACTATTCAATTTGTCTGTAATATTTTTGCTACCTGAATTTTTCTCTTTCGCTTTTGTTTCAAAACGAAATCGACATACCTCTATGTGTCATGTCCCTTCCGCACGTGGTCGAACATAGCTCTTCATAACTGACTATTTCTTTAACTCTTAGTAAATTTTCTCGTTCTGCCATCAGTTCGCACAAGCTGAACAGACCGGTGGCCCATTGTATTTTCGGCCCCTTTTGCCTTTGGCATATCATGTATGACTTATTCAAGTCCATTTCATTCGTCAGTTTCATTTCAGGCTTCTCTTTCTGATTCTAAGTGTATTCCACTTTTTTCCCATTTTCCTTTATACTTCTTCGTTACTTATGCTATCCGTTCATGGTATTCTGATCATCTTTCAGCAGAACCACTGTTGCCGTTAGTTTTCTCTTCATCTGTGAAGAAATTGCCCATCATTCACTGCCATACAAGAGGACCGATATTACGTAACAGTTCATCAGTCTTCATTTATTTCTTAAAAAAATAACTTTTTGCTTCTTACTACTTTGCTTAGCTGGTGAAATTCATATTTTGCTATTCTAATCCGCGTTCGGATTTGATGGCCGTAATCCTCTGTTAAAAGATATTTAAAATTCTGTACTGCTTGAAGTTGATACCTCCAAAATGTAGTTTACAGATTGGACTTATTTTCTTGCTAACAACTATATATTCTGTTTTGTTATAGTTGATACTTATTCTTTTTTTCTTGCTTAGGAGGCTTATAACATTCTCTGATATTCTCCTTATGCTATAAGTCAAACAAAAACAGGCACGTTAAAAGATATAATGCTTTATTTGTTTTTATGTTAAATGAATAACAATAACAAATGTGTAACGAAAACAAAAGGTGCTTATCTCCCTTTAGTGATGTCACTACATACAGTGATGAAGACGCCGGTCAAATTCAGTTCGTTTTTGCAAAAACCAAAAAGAAATGGTCCTTTCTTTAGCAGGGGCTAAATCTGCCTCCCCAGCAGCTTATAAGTACATGATGCTGTTTCACTTTGGGAATATATCTTTCCCATACCTGGCGGTCTTAAGCAAGTGGATGACAACGTGGTCCGATTTAGGGGGCAGACTGACGAAACTAAGATAAGACGGAGCTAAAAGCGAAAGGGGGAAGTGGAGCCCCATGATCGCCTATGTGCGGAAGAGACAGGGCACATAAAGTAAAAGAAAGAAAATATAGAATGTAACTCCAGCTCGCAGTCCTCGCTGTAGAAAAACCCAAGACTCGCTGTTTCCTATTCGTGGAATATGTCCTCAACTGGGACATAGATGAATCCGACCCATTTTAATCTCGAGTTCTAAACATGTCTTTTCCAGACAGCGAAATATCTCCATATTATATTTAAGACTTTTCCTTTTGTTCCTCCTTAAACTCTGCTTTGCTGTGTAGATATATGTGATGTATTATTCTTTGCGTGTCCTATATATATATATATATATATATATATATATATATATATATATTTATTTGTATGTCTTAGAGATATAAAAATTCTCTGATAACAAAGCATGTCTGCCATTCCTTTTCCTTTCATCCAATCCGTCCGACCGTATTATAGTGTCCCTGATATAATAGTGCCTGTCACCGGGGGGGGGGGCATACAAATGGGAGAATAAACCTTTCTTCCATAGCTCTTCCCCTTATAAATATATTTTTACCAGAAAGAGCTGAACTTTTAAGAATTTTACAAAAGAAATTATATGAAAATCTTTTCTTTTTTGAAACTTCAGCATACCATTATATAAATATATTTACCTGAATAGTAGGAAAAGTGAATTTGAACCCGGGACTACGATTATTAACAAATAGAATGTGGCAATTTGTCGACCACTGCGTTAAACGAAGCCGAACTTAGTGAATCAGCTTTTTCGCATTCTTCTCTGTTTACATGTTTTTCTTGCTATTTTTTTTCTTTTTCATTAGCTCATCATTACCTCTTATTCCTTACATGTCGTTACATTATTTAATTCTTTTCTTCGTTTTCCTCTTTCTTTCCGGTCAGTGGAAACGGAAATCCCAGCGTAATGCATGATGGGATATGGAAGCCTTCTTGTGCAATTCATTAAAACTTGGCTTGTCAGATTTCTCAACAACTCAACGAAACAAAACACAACAACCATCACTGACAAGTTATATACATCATGTATAGTAAGAAAATGATGAAGTACATTTTCATCATTATCGACAATCGGAGAATACTGAATTAGATATTTATCATCATCGGCAATAAATATTTTCACCGTCAATTTTTATTTGATTTTATTTATTTATTTATTTAATTAATTTTTTAAATGCCAGGAAGTGTTGTGGTGTCTTCCATCTAAGAGTCTATACTATAAATTTAGTAGGAGAGAAGGTCCGGGGAACAGTGATTGGATTGAGTGCTAGTTCATTCGATACACTCTTACTTGTCGTGTAATAATCATCTGGTGTACTTACTGTTTAATATATGATATATTTGAAAACCTGGTTTTTATTATTACTTAACCATTTACTTGGTCACAACAGAGAGAGATTTTGTTATATTTTGTGCTAATAGGAATATATACATAAAAAAACAAGGTGTATAAAATAAGTAAAGGTTTATGAACCCCCTCCCACCAAAAAAACAGTAAAATAAGAATAAAGGTAACAGTTAAGCCCAAGGTCGTCGCAAGTCAATCCAGTAGTGAGGGCTACAATTGGAATATCAGTATTTCTCGCGTAACTCTAAGTCGTACTCAACAGCTCGTTTCTGTAGTCCGTTTGTTAGAATTTTGGGGTATCTTCGTACTAGTGAGCCAGCCAAAATGAGCTGACACATTTTATAGTTCACCAATAGAAGGGTTAACCAATCAGAAGGCTCAAAATATTCAATGCGATGTGTATAAACGCGGCCATGTTTTTTTTTCCGAATATTCACTGGTAGCCTTTGATATCGAAGACTAAAGAATTACAGAACAGCTGCTGGTGGTATTGGCGATATAGGCGGATTCAGTAGTGTTTAACTCGTGAGTGATAATCTTTAACGTTGTTTTATTGAACAGATTACGTACTGTGATGTATTCTATATTCATAGACTATGGTGAACATGGTAAACACCGTTGACTTACAGATACTTGTAGGCAGATACTACCTATAGTGTAGTCATTCATGGAGGTGACAGGTTATTCCATTACATAAGATTTAAAAAAATATCAGATATCGCCTTTAAAAGAATACTCTTTTCTCAAGCATGATCATAAGAAATTAAAAACGCAAACACCATTAACACAGAGATTCATCTATTTTGCTAACGGTATTACTTGTATAGGTTTTCTTGGAATTTTCT
>CAHIKZ030001506.1:12500-57500 GCA_903632075.3 Acanthosepion pharaonis | reverse complement strand
AGGCACACGCGTTCGCCCACCGGAGCTCGCACAAACATCACTCCCACTTCTATAAAAACACCAATACACACAACCCTACATAAATCCAAATTTTTTTAAAAAATTAATCAGTTCATCAATCCAACCATATATATATATATATATATATATATATATATATATATATATATATATATATATATCGTATTTTAGAATCATTTTCTAACTTATTCAAGTTGAACTTAGACCTCTCTAACATTCTAATGTCCTTTCCTGAAGTAACAATTTGCCTCACATTTTTCACATAGGATTTCATTTTGAAGTTTTTTTTATTCTCTGCTCTTTGAACTGTCATAGCTGAAACTTCTCTCTCACGTTCCAAACTATTCTGACCGTTACACATGATGTCATTTTAAACTGATTACTTGTTTACTCTGTAATATAACAGGATGTAACCGACTGAGATGGTCGAAAGTTCTTCTTCATATGCCGTGTCCCCCCCCAGAACGTAGGCGATCATGGCCCTCCACTATTTTCTGTCCTTTATAATTCTAATAATTCTATAACAATAAATTTTGTCTTTTTGTTATTTCTTTCAAAATCTGTTCCGCCGTCCATATAATTAAGCCCATCACGTAGGCTATATTTTCTTTTCCTCTGTTTCTTTTGCCTTCAATCTGTCCTGTGAGCATCAGATGTTCCAAACCCTCTTTTCTCATTATTTGTCCTAGAAATGTCAACTGTCTCTTCCTGGTGTTAAGCATAATTTTCCTTTTTGTTTCCATTTTCTCTAAAACTTCAACGTTGCTAACAATTTCGGTTCACGGTATCCTCAGCATCCTTCTGTAAACACACGTTTATGATGCTTAAAGACTTTTATTCCTCGATTTATTCCTTTATCCCATATAGGAAGACTGATAACTGTTCAGCACTCTCATCTTTGTTTCAAACGAGATTTTCCCTGTTTCTTAATATACTGCTTAGCTTTTGGAAGACATCTTTAGTTATCTTAATGCGCCTTTGAATTTTAGTGTCGCACTTTCCGTCTTCTGTTAGAAAACTTCACAGATATTTAAATTGTTGTATCTTTTTTTCTTTTCTTTTTTTTCTATAACCTAATTTTTAATTTAAATGTTGGTTTGTTTCCTTTTGCCGAAAACCAAGCATTTTGTCTTGCGATTGATTTAAAAATTGCAATTTCACTGATGCTTCGCAGGAGAACGGTGTTTTGCTCGACGGTATACATTTGTATTTCATTTCAAAGAAAGATAAAAATTCTATGCGAAATGTTGATATGGTAGTTGTATTCGGTATAAGCTTTTGTATTCGAGAGCTGAGAAATAATTTAAAAGACAAAGAAAAAAAAAAACTTTATCCTATTTAGATAAAATTCACACAGCGTCCTCTAGAGGGATAAACTGGAAATGTGAAACAATGACAAACCCACCTTTTCTTATCTTTCTCGTAATTTTGTTTGTATATTAACGTTAGGTTGAGGCAGACTAATTCGTTTTTTAGTTAATCGCGAAATCTTATTGATTTAAAACCATTGCAATAGTTGATAAATTCGATCTGTACCAACAAAATTCTAAGCCCCAGCCACATCACAGCGTCTCGTTCTTTTGCCCGTTTTACTGTTTTCCTCCTGCCTCGTTTTCAGGTGATCGATCATCCGCTTCCGGTGTTACAGTGTTATCGCAAACAAAGCAACCAAGGTTTTTTTATGCTTTCTTTGTCTTGGAGGCAGAAACGAACAGATTTGATGCTTGGAAAGAAAGATAGAACGAACGAAAAGAAGAAAGACAAAATGAAAGAATCGAACTAAGCTATTGTCGAAAGAGAGATGTCTAAAAAGAGAGAGATTAAAAGGAAGAATGGGATATGAAAGTTAGCGGAAGGAAGGAAATGGTTCTTTTTTTACACTATTGTTGATTTCGTACAAGGCACAAGAGCTACTCAAGGTGGAGGACTATTAAATGAGATTGTTTTATTGGCGGCAAGAAATGCAGGTTACGAGGATATGTAGGATAGAAAAACGTTGACGTTTGACATGAAGAGGTTAAGTATGTAGGGATCGAGGAATATGTTTCACAAAGTAGCGTATCTTGGAAATAATCTGTCCGAATGGAATTTCCTTCTTGCCAGTAGAATACAAAGGAACCAAGGATAATTCGCTCCTGTGTACATAAAATGGCTATTCCTAACTGTAAAGTGGGGACTAAAGAATGTAGTTCATCAGAATATTTAGCATGAGAATAATGACAGAGTAGGGATAGGCATGCGGCATTTCGTTTGTAGGTCGAAAAATAATTCATCACTCACAAGGCGGCTCATAGGTTGTTTTTTTTTTTTGTTTTTTACCTCTGTCAAGTCTGAACAGAGGAGACTGATAGATTTTTTCTAAAGAAGAATGTTATGAATAAAACTTCTAGGTTAAAACATTTGACGTGGGCGGATGACCTTATAAGTAGATGTCGTTCATCCGGATATTCGCAATCTTTGGTTGGCACCATAATTAAGCTAGTTCTCCGGCGAAGTCAGTTATTGCCGAAACCTGCTACAGTGCAATCCGTTTACAAAACCGTTCTTAGTATAACTAAACTGCATCCACGTCCTGTGTAAGACGATAAATTAGATTTGACAGCAAGGCTTCTGATCAGGAGGTTATGAAGAGCGGGGATCCACCTTTTAATTGCTGGTGTTCCCAGGTCCACCCTGACCCGAGATGGTAGCACCTGTTAGGGGTCCCAGCTATGGGCAAATAGTTAAATCCCAAACTAGGGTCAAAACGTGTAAAAATAGGCTTTTATACCAGTAAAACATTTTTGTAAAAAAAGTATTACTAGCAATAAATGTTCGAAGAAAAAAAAATTACCAGCAATACATTATTACCAGCAATACTTGTTTGGAAAAAATATTATCAGCAATATATTTTTGGAAAAATATTACCAAAAATACTTATTGAAAAAATATTACCAGCAATATAAATCTTGTCGGCATTAAATAACACATTAAGGTTTATAAACCAAACCAAACCAATCCGTTTACTAACTTCACTGACTTGACATCTGAACTGTACCACAAAATCCAGCAACGCGCGACTAAAATAACTTTGAAATGTTTCTAACTACTTACAGGGAAGCATTTTATGTTGTTTTTCTTTTCGCTTTTAGCCACTGACCACATCACTAAAATTAAAATAAAACCTCTGTTTACTAGAAAAACCTTCTGTACACTGAAGTCTAGAGTGTGTATCGTCGCGACATTAAACGTCTAGAAGGGTTCCAGGAAACGAAGCACCGAATACTCCTTCGCATCCGTTGGGAGGACAGTATCACTAAAAACGAGTTACTCTCTGGTACATCTCTCCACAGTATCTAGGCTACCGTCCTTCATTATCGCCTCCGATGGGCGAGTCATGTGTTCAAATTGCGTCCCACTCGACACCCACGTATCATCGCGTTTGGAGAACGTTTCCAGGATCCGTTGAATATACAGGCCAACATCGACCCTGATACCTGGGAAAACGTTGCTGCAAATCGGCCTTCCTGGTGTAGGACGTTCCAAAGCGGGAGCGAGACTTTTGAGTTCAACCATCAGTATGAAGAAGAACTGAGACGGGTTGTCAAGAGGGCCGCGACCACCACCCACAGTTCTCTGGGACTCCTGCTCACAACTCTTCAGAATTAGGATGCGCCTTCACAGTCATCTCTGTCACCGTGACCAGAAGGGAGAAAGAGAATAAGGAAAAATGACGACGATCCCGATGATTGGATACGAACGGGTGCCGACGCGGAATTTTTAAAATATTGGGGTTTTCTTAAAATAATTACGTTTTAACAGAAAGGATATACAAACAAATGTTAAATTTATATAAATACTAGCAGCATGGCCCGGCGTTGCCCGTGCTTGATTCAAAAATCGTACGACTCATACAGCAATCGCTATCACTTGACTTAAAATATTTTTGCCCTTCCTTGCCTTTAAAGGAGTGCCCCTTGCCATGCTCACGTTGCTATATGCCTTACTTCTTGCCTATCTCACACTGTGAATTTTTTCTAAGCTCTATACTAATCTGTTACGAAAAAAGAACTAAACAAAATGAACACAAAACGATCAGCTTTAAAAAAGGACTCGTAACTAGAAAAAACGAATGAAAAAGAATGTTAACAACAAATACTTTTTCACACCCAACCCAGTTCTGCGGAATCAGAATCAACGTTGAGTTTAAGCAAGCGAATGAGCCAATTGGAGTAAAGTGCCATGCAGATTAAAATTTTTCCCACTTGTGACGAATGCAGCTATCGATTTTTTTTGCATGCTAACATGCTAGTTAACATTCGTGTCGGTCAGCTGTTGGCTCTCACGCTGGCCAATAGAATCTTCCTGCCTATTCGTGGAAGCCAGCTATAGGCTCTCAGTCTGGCCAGTACAAAATAGCCGCAAACTACATGAAAACTGCCATAGAAGCATGAAAAAATCGATTGTTTCAACTATCGATGGGAGTTGGGAAATGCAACGTCGGTCTTGGCCTTCCCGCTAACTTGGAGCATTAGCATGTAAATTTTGGTGCAAATCCGTCGAAAACTGCGGCCGTGCATTCGTTGCACACACACACACACACACACACACACACACACACACATCCTGCCTTTTATAGATAGAGATTTATAAATGATTTGAATAGTCTTCATTTTCAACGAATCCAGTCAAAAAAAAAAAAAAAAAAAACGGAAGCATATTTGTCTTTAGTTTAAAATTTTCTACTAATTATGAAATATTCCAGAAATTGAAACAAATGAAATATGTAGGTGCTAAATCTGATAAGTATTTCAGAGGGGCGGGACAACTTCCCACCCAGATGATCTTATTTCTCTTAGGTGGTTTTCCAGGGTGTGCCATTTCAGGGTGATCTCTTGTATGGTGCGCCCTTCTAGGATGTGCATTTGCAGTGGGATTCTTTGCAGGTTTTGCCCTTAAACTGTTATGCCTTGTACTGCTATTTTTTGTTTATCAAAGCAGGATACTTTCGAGGCAAGCAATATAGCTTATTAGAAAATTTTACGCTTCAAAAACGACAGAGCAACGACAGGCTAGTGACTTTTCGTCTGTGTGAAAAAAAAGGGTTGCAGAAAGGGAAATAATTCATCACCAGACAGTTTTGAACAATGTCAAAGCGGAAAAGAGAAGATTTTGTAGCACCAGGCAGCGATATTCTATTTTTGGTCTGATTTATCTCTTGTAAAGGTAAGACAAAAATGCTATGGAAATAGTGAATGAAGCAAGAAAGAATCATAAAGAGATGCATTTTACAATTAAAAGATTGCGACAGCAAAAGAAGAAAAAAGACAACGGAAGGAAAAAAAGAAGAGCAACAAGTGAGGAGAAATAAAGACAGGAAAGGTAAGAATTTTATTGTAAATGGCGAAGTTCTCGGCGTTTCAAGCGTTTCTATTGTGTCATTTTGTTTGGCGGCGTCTTTCTTTGAAATTAGAATTTCTTTTAGATGCTATCCTGTGATTTATTGAATCTTTTCTTGGGACATGTTTTCCATTTTTTTTTTTTTTTGGCAGATTTCAGTCTTATCCACGTGTTGCAAATGACAACTTTCTTTCTTTTTGTGTTCTTTACTTTACTTTATTCTTTTCTTTCTTGATTGCAATTGTTCTTAGAATTTTTCTTTCTTTCTTTTCACTTATTTTTTATATTCTCTTTTCCTTCCTTTACTAGAATTTTCCGTACAACTTTCATTCTTTATTTCTTTCTTTCTATCTTTCGAAATCTTTTCACTTTACGTAATTTTCATTTTCTTTTTTCGTTTTGATTCCAATTTCCAATTTTCTTTTTTTCTACTAAAATATTTTCACTTTTCCTTTCTTTCATATCACTTTCTTTGTTGCCATTTTCAGACATTTTTTACAGATTTTCTTTAATTTCTTTTCTTTTTTTTTCTTTCTTTCTTTCATTCTTTTTCTTTTTTAAATATTTCCCCTACTTTGTTTTGTATGGTTTTCCTTCCTTCTTCCTTTCTTTCTTTCTTTTTAATATTTCCCCTATTTTGTTTTGTATGGTTTTCCTTCCTTCCTTCCTTCCTTCCTTCCTTCCTTCCTTCCTTCCATAGATTTGTCACTTTTGCCCTTCATCGCTTTTTTCTTTCCTTCTGTTTCTTTTTGTTTCTTCTTTTAATATTTTTACCAAACTATTTTTCCGTTTTTCTTTTTCTTAATATTTTCCCTATGTTTGTTCGCATGTTTTTCCTTCCTTCCTTCTACTTCCTCTCGTCTTCTTCCTCTTCATCCTCACACTTCTTGCAGCTTCCATAGAGCAAGCATTACCAAAGAATAAAACAGATTTTGTCACGGTTGGAGATGCCCACTCTTTGATACAGTGTTCACCTCGGTGCCGTCTTCAGCGTTCTTTATCAAACGAACAATAAAAACGCACAGCTTCCCACCTCCAAACAAACCCCATACGGTTTTCAGTAAGTAAACAAAATCGCAAAACGAAATTATGGGCGAACAAGAAACGTCCTATAATAGAATTCTTCTCACGTTAGTAGCATTGAATTCCTCAATCGGAAACTTTAGGACAACGTTTTGTACAATTGTTAATATAAGCGGCCGTTGGCTAGGTTCAGTGGCCGATCCTGTAATTGTCGTCACTTTGTAAAAACAGTTTCCTTGCCGGCGTATTAATATTCTTTAATTTTAGGCTGCATTGATAAAATTTGTGTAATTAAAGAAGCACTTTGGATATTAAATCGAAAAAAAAGGTGTCGCATATAATTAAACATTTATTTTATAAGAGCTGAAAACTTCTCAGCTTAACACACCCACTACAATATTTAAACAGTTACATTTTCTTTTATTTGATATTATATTTTTACTAGAAACACCCATAAAAATTTCACGGTTTTCCTTCGTTAATTTTCTGATGAATCGTAATTCTCCGGTTAATGATTCAATAAGATTATAATGAATTCTACGACGATAAAACATCCACAGAAAATGAAGAAATTTCCCTGCAGCATCGTTAAATATTCAAGTTTAACAACTTTAACAAAATATTTCAAGACTTCATTACGTACCGTGTCTACTCAGGACGTAGGCAAACATGGCTCTCCACAACTTCCTATCCTTCGTAACTCTTAATTAATTTTGGATTTTTGTTATTTCGCCTAAACCTATTCTGCGATACATTTACTCAAGCTCACTAAGGTTGCGCATTGTTTTGGGTTACTGTCCTTTTGCCTTCAGTTTGTCCTGTGAGTATCAGATTTTCCAAGCCGCCTTTCCTCATTGTGTGCCCTAGAATTTTCCTGATGTTAAGTATAATTTTCCTTTTATTTCATTTTTTTCTTCATTGTTGCTCACATGTTCAGTCCATTGTATCCTCAGCATCCTCCTGTAGAACCACTTTTCTGTTAATTCAAGTGTATTATTCAATTTCAGTAACAATCATAAATCTGATTTCTGGTTGTTATTTTAAGAAGTAATTGGTTACAATCGAAAAGATTAGAAATTGACAACTTACCTTATTTCACTGAAAAAAATTATTAAACACTACTTGTATCTCGGATTCTTTCTCTTTTTTTTTTTCCCCTCCCTTTTTTTCCTCATAGAATCCAATTAGCCACTCCAGTATGTGTTTTCTGTCTTGCCCCGCGATCAAAATGGTAGAGTCCATTTTTATAATGTATTGGCAAGGCGTAAGTGTCGAGCTAAAGTAAGAAAGGGAAAAGTAGAAATATAAGATAATAATTATAAACATTATAAACAGATGGCATGTCTGTTTTTAAACATTAAAAATTAATATCTACTCGCCTGTACAATCGGAGCCCCCCCTCCAGTGTCAATAAGCGCAGTCCCCCCACCCCACCAAAAAAGAAGACATAAATGAATGTTCTGAACTTCATTAACAATTTTTACCTCTATCAAAATATCCGAGTGATCGAAAGAAATGAGAATATTTTGGCGTTGATTATTTACATTATTCGGACTATTGTCCTCATCTTTGTCGCCATATTTATTACAAAGTTTCGGCCATTGTACGCTCCTGCCTTTTTCGGGTGGTTGGAATGTCGAACTGAACCCTTTATTTCGCTCACTGGGGTAGACTGTTCTAGTTACACGTGCCATGTTTAATGGATGTCAGTTATCAGTTATCTCCTGCTAATTCCCCTCTGAAAGTTCTCCACTGCTTTAGCTGGGTATTGAACTCATACTCTTTGGGTCCTGTCACTGGATCTAACTAACGCCTTTTGCCGTGTGTCCTTGAGAAATATGCGCTTCAGAAATATAGACAGATTTTGGTGCTAAATCTGAATGGAAGTTGTTATTACTTTGCCGGGTAAAACCTTGAATCGTTATGCTGAAGCATAACACTTTTACTGTTTCTCAAAACACAATGCTTCGTTTAGCCGATTAAACTGTTGCTAATAAACATCTGCAGTGATGGTCCTTCCCTGTTTCCCTATATCATGACTTCTGTCGATGGACTCCTGTGTTCGTACTGGTTTTAAATTGTGTGGGAAACACTTTTTGGTTTTCTGTTGATATGCAAATCCCATTTTTCATCACCCGTAACAATGCAAAAATGAATGGTTGACTTTCTAGGTTAAAAGACGGTGAAACATTATGTTCAGTTCTCAATAGAAAAATCAAATTGAAAACATTTCCAATTCGAAATTTTTCACGAAATCCGAAATGCATTAATAACGACCTGCTGTTGGATATAATAAATAAATGTCTAATTCTAGACGTAGTTTCCCATCATTCTGTCTTGGTTTTGTCTTAGAGCTGCCTTTGTTATTTTATTACTAATTCATGCTGGTGAAATTAGAAATTCATCAACAAAAAGAAAAAAGAAAGAGAAAAAGAAACAAATGTGACGTAGACTTTAAAAAAGAAGAAGTAGAAAGGACATTTTGTTTAAATTTCACAATCCAGTATACAATGTAAGCAAAACAATAAGGAAATAATCGTATGTGATGTGAGCAAATGGATTGACAATCACTGGTTGTTTCTGTGTGAGTGTTGGACAAAACAGTCTGGCGAGTTTTGTTTGAATGTTGTTGGACAGAGTAGCCGGTTAGAAAGTGAATTCTGCTCACATATTTTAGAGTGTAATGTTTTAAGTCCTGACAACTGAAAATATCGATCGTATAGAAAGGAAACCATGTTTGAAAGATGTGCAAGATAAAAAGGAATAAAAAAACCATTGGAAATATCTGCGTCACTTGTCAGCTTTCTGAACCAAACACTCATGAAAAAGAGTATAAAGGCATATAAGTATATATTATAGATGTTATATTACATTATATGAATATATGTATTTACCTGTTTGTCGCTTTTTCGAAGTCATTTTCACTATCGCTATCTCTATGAATGTATATGTAAATCATTGCATAATATTATATCGGCAGACGTATATAAAAAATATATCTTACTTTTACAAAGCTAAAATAAAAAGATGATTAACATTACATAATATTCATGAAAAAATCAGGAGTCAAATTCCTATTAGATATTTTTTATATAAATTTTTTAAAAATTTAAATATACAAGTATATAGATGATATATGTATAACTATAAGTATGATAATTATATATACATATATATGGAATGTTTATGTACATCATTTTATATATATTGTTTAGAATCTCATATCAAAAATAGTTCTGTTTAGGAATATTGTCTCATATAGTGCAGAAAAGTGTTTGAAATTTGCATTTTTCCAGGCATCCAACAAGTTGGCATCTATTTGTAAAGCTTTCCTTAAATATGACAAGCTAATTTATGAAATAAATGCTCATTTAAAATTTTTGTTTCAAATATTTCAAGAAGTGAATATCTTACTTTGCAGAGCGATAGCGAGCGGACGAAGCCTGCTATATATATGACAGCTCCTCAGTGTGGCTAGATGTCCGATTGCTTCCAGGCCGCGATCGAAATATATATATATATATATATATATATATATATATATATATATATATACCTCTGAACTAAATTGACGCACATAGACAAAGAGTAAGATTTTAAAATGTGTTTGTGTGTGTGTGCGTCTGTGTAGAATTTTTAGATAGAGTATATCTCTAAACGGACGATATGATTAAAGAAATGAAGAAAACTTATCTTAGTCGACGAGTTCGGAACCTCTGAAGGTCATTATCAAGGCTATTGCCATTGATGCAAAAGCATTTGCCTTCATAAAGTCCTCCAGACGACGAAACACTAAATTGTTCCTGTTGCCTTTATTCGCCCACACATACATGCACACATATATGTATGTGTGTATGTGTTTGTGTGAGTGTGTGTGTGCACGCGTGTATATACAGATATACAGGGTAGGATGGATAAATTGTCGTCTAAATTACATAAAAAATTACCAAAATTACACAGAAATATCTTGAAATACGAAAGAGTAAATATAGTCAATAAAATCACCATTGGCTCCAACCACGGCCTCCAGCCGATTTTGGAATTTCCTTAAATCTTCTGGCCGGTCTCCTTGTTTAAGTTGTTGAATGATGCCATAATCCTTATCTTCAGCTCATCTTTTGTGTTACAAGTAGATTTGTTGGTCTCTAGCTCAATTGCGCTCCATAAATAATATTCAAAGGGAAAGATGAATGCAGGCATAACGTCGACATCATTAGTGATCTCCAAAAACACCTTCGTAATCACCGTTAGATGTAGTCGTCAGTGTTGAGCCTGTGGCAGCCACCAACAAATTCGGGAGTCAAATGATCTGAATGAGTTTTTCGAGCTGCCATACCTTCGTAATCCCCATTAGGCTCAACCAACTTTTTACCAACACTCTGCTCTGTCCTGAGATTAACACCCTAACACTGTGAAATATTCCTAGTGGAACTTCCGGCGCGAATGCTAAGCAGTATAGCATGCCGTTTCTAAATTTCTGGGGGAGTGAATTGCGTCATGGTGCTCTTTTTCTCACTAACGATGTTCTACTGACCGTAATATACGGTGCTGTCGACAAAATTAAATTGAGTCAATTGCCTCGTCCACCGCAAAGAAAGTTGGCTCCCTGAGCCGCGCCAGGAAGTTTTTCTCCCCGGAGTCGATCCTCCAGATCTATAAATCAACAATTCGCCCTTGCATGGAGTATTGCTGCCATATATGGTCTGGTGCCCCTTCTGTTTGCCTCGGGGTTCTTGATAGGCTCCAGAGGCGGATATGCAATGTAGTTGGCCCTACCCTGGCGTCTCGTCTACAGTCACTTTCTCACAGATGCGCCGTAACCTCCCTCTGTCTGTTCTACAAATATCATGGAAATTGCTCCAAGGAGCTGCATTTGCTGGTTCCCAGACGTCATGAGTTCCAGCGCCTTACGAGGCTGGCATCCCGCTCTCACCCCTTCACTGTCGAAACTCCTAAATGTAGCCGTCTCTTCTACTCTAATAGCTTCATGTCTCGCACCTCTCGCCTGTGGAACTCCCTTCCCTATTCCTGTTTCCCTGTGAGCTATAATCTCCAGCTATTCAAGTGTAATGTCAATCGACATCTCCAGTTGCCTATATATATATTCGTGTGTGTGTGTGTCATCATCATCATCATCATTAGTAATATATTTATAAATGCATATATATATATCTATATATATATATATTCGTGTGTGTCATCATCATCAGCAACAGCATAGTTTCCTTGAGTGTCTCAATCATCGGGGTAGGGGGTACCTACTTGCAGAAGAAACAGAAAACCACCTACAGGATGATCTGTTGGCGGTGGCTGACAGGAGACGCAACATTGTCATGTCCGTCCACACGTTGATGTCTCGTTAGCTCTTGGCTTGCCGTCCGCGCTTTCGTCTGCCTTCAACGGTGCGTTGCATGATGGGATTGCTGAGATGTTATGCATCGTAAAGGTGTCAATGAAGCATCGCCCGACGCTTAATAATTGCGAGGAGATATTCTTGTCGGTCGACGTAACTTTTCACTACTAATGAATAAACATACTTTTCTACCGCCCTAAACACACACACACACACACACACACACACACACACACACACACACACATATATATATATATATATATATATATATATATATAGTGGAGTGAACAATATTTGTACACATACAAATTTTCAATTTATTGTAATTTCAATTAATGAATAAATATATTTTTCATATAATTAACTGTACACAGATGCATAGCTAAAAATGTATAGAAAACAGAAATCCATTTTAATGTTAGAAAAAGGATTCGTACAATGTAACTTACAGATTTTAAAACTTTTAAATTGCTTTAATATTCTAGATTATGCAAGTGGAATATTCTAGAATATTCCAATAATGTTTTCAGTACTTATTTTTAGCCAAGAAATACAAACAAAACATTCTGTAAGTGATATTCGTGCAAGAAGGTTTTCATCATGGAAAGAGGTAATGATCAGACAAATTCGCAAAAAGAACTGATTGTTAATCTCTTGAAAGAAGGTAAAAGTTACAAGAAAATCTCAGTCAACCTGAATATTTCATTTACTACCATTAGTTCATTGCAATGTATGAAAACTCAAAAATATTGAAAACCGGATGTCTGCAAGATCTTCGAGGAAATTAATGCGTCAGATTAAACAAAATCCAATGGTTACTCGTCAAGAGTTGCAGGATGATTTACGTTCATTAGGAATCTGTGTCCCTAAACAGACAATAAACAATGAAATTCATACGAACAATCTAATGTCACATTCGCCTCGGAAAAATCCACTGCTATTAAAAAGATATGCCAGGTCGAAATTCGTTCGTGAAGATAAGGATAAGAAAAAATAGTATTGGGAAAGAATATTATGGACAGACGAAACCAAAATTGAGTTGTTTGGACATAATTCTAGAAATAATTTATGGCGGTGCCTTCAAACAAGAGAACACAATTCCAACAGTGAAATTTGTTGGCGGCAGCATCATTGTTTGGGAACGTTTTTCTGCAAAAGGTACTGGCAACATATCAGTAATAGATGGTAGAATGAATGCCACAGCATATCAAAATATTTTGGTATCAAATTTAATGATTTTGGTTTAAAATCTTGAACTTTCTCCTCATTGGAACTTCCAAGATAATGATCCTAAGCACATTTCAAAATCTACGAAAAGATGGCTTGCTAAAAAAATTTAAATATACTGAAATGGCCAAGTCAGTCCCCAGATTTGGACCCAATCGAGAATCTGTGTCGTTATTTTAAAATTCAAAGACCGGGTTCTATAGCCTTTGATGGCAAGTGATCTACTGCAGAAAGAAATGGCAACCTACTGCACTAATAATCTACCTCGTCAGTCATGTATCGAAAGTTACATGATCGCCTGGCAGATTGAATCTGACTCAGCTTTCCATTTGGAAAAAAACAGTCTTTTTAGATTTGAAAATTTTCATCTCTCTATATCTGCATTTATTTATGTCATTCAACTGCATTCCAGAGCTTTCAAGTGTCCTTTTTATAAACTGTCCAAGGTCATTATATGAAACGTATGTTTCTCATTCAACCTCGCAACCAATTTCATCTTTGGCAAAAATGTAATTTCGTCACTCTCTCCAATATCAGTGTTTAAGCGGAATTTCCCAGCGATAATCGCCAAAATAGCTTGTCGTTTTCGGTTTCTTTCTAAGAAAAAAAAAAAAAATAAAAAGCATTTTCATTCATTTTTCCTTCGCTTCATTACTTTCCTTTGCTTTGTTTTCATTTCTTTCATTCGTTGTCATTACTTTCCTTTTCTGCTTACTTTCTTTGCTCGTTCGCTTTGACTTTCCTTCATTCGTTCTCATTACTTTCCTTTTCTGTCATTATTTCCCTTTTGCTTCTTCATTTGACTTTCCTTTGCTTTCTCATTCTGAGGCTGTCATTACTTTCCTTTGCGTTCGTTTGACTCTTCATTCGTTATTATTTCCTTCGCTGTCATTACTTTCTTTTTCTTTGACGTTCGCTTTGACTTTCCCTTCCTTTGCTCTTCGTTACTTTCCTTCGTTCGTTCATTATTTTCCCAGCTTTTATTCTTTCCTTTGCTCGTTTGACTTTCCTTCATTCTTTCTCATTACTTTCCTTCGCTGTCATTACTTTCCTTTGCTCGTTCGCTTTGACTTTCCTTCGTTCTTTCTCATTACTTTCCTTCGCTGTCATTACTTTCCTTTGCTCGTTCGCTTTGACTTTCCTTCGTTCTTTCTCATTACTTTCCTTCGCTGTCATTACTTTCCTTTGCTCGTTCGTTTCTTTCTTTCTCTTTTGGGCAATTCATTTTTATCATTTTTGTCCATTTTGCTCATTACTTTCCTTCATTGTCATTCAAAATGACTTTCCTTCGTTTTTTCTCATCTACTTTTCTTTCGCTGTCATTAGTTTCCTTTGCTCGTTCGCTTTGACTTTCCTTCATTCGTTCTCATTACTTTCCTTCGCTGTCATTACTTTCCTTTGCTCACTTTGACTTTCGTAGCTTTCTCATTTTTCGTTCGTTCATTACTTTCCTTTGCTCGTTCTTTGACTTTTTTCATTTTCTCAAAACTTTCCTTCGCTGTCATTACTTTCCTTTGCTCGTTTGCTTTGACTTTCCTTTGTTCGTTCTCATTACTTTCCTTCGCTGTCATTACTTTCCTTTGCTCGTTTGCTTTGACTTTCCTTCGTTCGTTCTCATTACTTTCCTTCCTTCTTTCTCTTTGCTCGTTCAAAAAAACTTTCCTTCGTTCTTAGGATTTTTTTCTTTCAGTTGTTTGCTGAAACTGTCGTTCGCTTTGATTTTCCTTCATTCGTTCTCATTACTTTCCTTTCTCGCTTCGTTTGAAATTGATCTTTCTTTCTTTGCTTCCTTCGCTGTCATTACTTTTGCTCGTTCGTTTTTCTTTCCTTCTCATTTTCTCCCAGCTTTCCTTTTTGTCATTAGTTTCCTTTGCTCGTTCTCGTTCTTTGACTTTCCTTCGTTCTTCTCATTATTTTCCTTTCCTATTCCTTTTTGTTCGTTTTGGCCTTTTCATTCAAAATTTACTTTCCTTTTCCGTCATTATTTTGCCTTTGCTTGTTCCACTTTGACTTTCCTTCGTTCGTTCTCATTACTTTCCTTTTTCTGTCATTACTTTCCTTTGCTCGTTTTTGACTTTTTCGCTTCAATCATTCTCATTACTTCTTCGAATGTCATTAATTTTCTCATTGCTTTCTCATTACTTTCCTTCGTTCCTTATCATTACTTTCCTTCGCTTCATTAATTCTTTGCTCGTTCCTTTGACTTTCCTTCGTTCGTTCTCATTACTTTCCTTCTTCATTTTTCCTTTGCTAGTTTTTTGACTTTCAATTGCAAATTTCTTTTCGTTACTTTATTTTCCTTGTCATTTTTTCCTTTGCTCGTTCGCTTTGATATTTCATTATTTTTTTCTCATTACTTTATTCGTTCCTATTTCCTTTATCCTTCAACTTTTTCGTTTTTTTCATTCTTCTCATTTTTCCTTCGCTGTCATTACTTTTGACATTACTTTCCTTCGTTCGTTCTTCATTACTTTCCTTCGCTGTCATTACTTTCATTTGCTCGTTTGGGATTGACTTTCCATTTTCATCATTCTCATTTACTTTCCTTCGCTGTCATTACTTTCCTTTGCTCGTTCGCTTTTTGATCATTTTCCTTTTTTTTCTTTTCTGTCATTATTTTCCTTCGCTTCATTCATTACTTTTTATGATTTGCTTTCGTTCGCTTTCATTATTTTCCTTCGTTCATTTTTCCTTTTCATTAAGTTCCATTCGTTCTCTTAAAATATTTTTTGCTCGTTCGCTTTGACTTTCCTTCGTTCGTTCTCATTACTTTCCTTCGCTGTCATTACTTTCCTTTGCTCGTTCGCTTTGACTTTCCTTCATTCGTTCTCATTACTTTCCTTCGCTGTCATTATATTCCTTTTTCTCGTTCTTTCTCTTTTCCTTCATTTCATTACTTTCCTTTTTGCTCGTTCATTCGTTTCATTCTTTTTCTCATTACTTTCCTTCTCATTACTTTCTTGCTCAGACCTTTGACTTTTTCATTCGTTCCTTCTGCTACTTTCCTTCGCTGTCATTACTTTCCTTTGCTCGTTCGCTTTGAAAATCCTTTCGTTCGTTCTCATTACTTTCCTTCGCTGTCATTACTTTTCCTTTGCTCGTTCGCTTTGACTTTTTCCTTTTTCATTACTTTCCTTCCTTGTCATTACTTTTCTTTGCTCATTACTTTCCTTCATTCTTTCTCATTATTTCCATGTCATTAAACCTTTCGTTCGTTTTGACTTTCCTTCTTTCTTTCTCATTACTTTCCTTCGCTGTCATTACTTTTCTTTTGCTCGTTTTTTTTTTTTTTTTTTTTTCGTTTGACTTTCTCATTACTTTCCTTCAAATTTCCTTCATTGTCATTACTTTTCTTTGCTCGTTCGATAAACTTTGACTTGTGTCCTTCGTTCTTTTCTGATTACTTTCCTTCGTTCTCATTACTTTCTTCTGCTGTCATTAAGTTCCTTTGCTCATTCCTTTGACTTTCCTTCGTTCGTTCTCATTACTTTCCTTCGCTGTTGACTTTTTTGCTCGTTCGATTTGACTTTCCTTCGTTCTCTTTTTCTCATTACTTTCCTTCGCTTTCATTTTTTTTTTTTTGCTTTCGCTTTGACTTTCCTTCGTTCTTTCTCATTACTTTCCTTCGCTGTCATTACTTTCCTTTGCTTGTTTTTTGACTTTCCTTCGTTTTTTATTTTAGATCTTTTTCTTTCCGTTTTTCTCATTACTTCGCTTTCCTTTTTCTTCATTTTCACTTTTTTCTTTTTCGCTTTTGCTTTCGTTTCTTTTTTGACTTTCCTTCGTTCTTTCTCATTTTTCCTTTGCTTTCTTTCCTTCTTTCGTTCATTAGTTCTTTTTCTCCCTTTCCTTTCTTTCCTTCTTTTTTCTCATTTTGCTCTGTTCCTTTGTTTCATTTTCTTTCTTTGATTAGTTTCTTTCCTTCGTTCTTTTCTTTTAATTTTTTCCTTCATCTGTTATTACTTTTTTTTCATTTCTTTGCTCGTTCGCTTTGACTTTCCTTCGTTCTTTCTCATGATTTTCTTTTGTCATTACATTCCTTTGCTCGTTCGTTTGACTTTCCTTCTTCTTCTCATTCTTTTTCTTCATTACTTTCCTTTGTTTCCTTTGTTTTGATTTTCTTCTTTCCATTCTTTCTTTCTACTTTATTTGCTTCCTTTGTTCTTTCTCATTACTTTCCTTCGCTCGTTTTTTTCCTTTGACTTTCTTTTTTCTTCATTACTTTCTTCTTCGCTTTTACTTTCCATTTGCTTTCATTCGTTTTGATTTCTTTTTCCTTTCTTGAATTTTTACTTTTCCTTCACTTTGTCATTACTTTTTTTATTTCCTTCTCGTTAAATTTCCTTTGCTTTGACTTTCCATTCGTTCTTTCTTATATTATTTTTCCTTCTTTCCTTTGTCATTACTTTTCTTTGATCGTTGCTCGTTCGCTTTGACTTTTTCCTTCGTTCTTTCTTTTTACTTCAACGATCATTCCTTTTGTCATTACTTTTTTTTTGCTCGTTCGCTTTTTTTTTTCTTTGCTCGTTCGTTCTTTCTCATTACTTTTCCTTCGCTGTCATTACTTTTCTTTAATACTCGTTCACTTTCCTTCTTCTTTCTCATTAAATTCCTTCGCTTTTTTAATTTCTTGCTCGTTCATTTGACTTTCCTTTCTTCTCATTACTTTCCTTTGTTGTCATTACTTTCCTTTACTTCATTCGTTTTTTACTTTCCCTTCGTCTTCCTTTGCTCTTCGCTTCTTTCCTTTCGTTCTTTCTCATTACCTTTCCTTCCTTTGCTGTTCATTTTTTTTATTTTCTTCATGTCTTTTTCTTTGCTCGTTCTGGAAGGTTTCCAGGAATAAACATTAGTTTTCGCTTTCCTTCGTTCTTTTCTCATCTTTCCTTTGCTAAAATATCTTTTTTCTTCATTCGTTCTTTCCTTCCTGTCATTTTTCTTTTCCTCTTTTTCTTTCATTTTTTTCTCAATAATCTTCTTTCATCATTGTTTCTTTGACTTTCCTTCGTTCTTTTCATTACTTTCCTTTTTCCTTCGCTTTCGTTTCTTTCTCATTCCATTATTTGCTCTTTTTCTCATTGTTTCCTTCGCTGTCATTACTTTTCTTTTTCTTCGCATTGTTTCCTGAAAAATCTGTTTTACGTTCCTTCATTAACTTTCCTTTTTCCTTTTGACTTTCTTTCCTTTTTCCGTGTTTGATTTATTTTCTCGTTTGTTTTTCATTCGTTTCATTAGTCTTTCCTTCGCTCATTTTCGTTCCTTCAAACTTTTTTTCCTTGCTTGTTTTTCCTTTTGCTTTGCTTTGAGATTACTTTCCTTCGCTGTGTTCTTTCCTTTGCTTTCTTTCCTTCATTTCTCATTACTTTCCTTCGCTTTTTTCCATTTGTCCTTTTTCTCAATTCTCGTTTTTTCTAAACTTTGCTCCTTTGTTCGCTTAATTTCGTTCGTTCTCAAACTTTCCTTCTATGTCATTACTTTTCTTTTCGTTCGTTCTCTGTTACGTTTTTTTTTCTTTTAAATTTTTTCTCATCCATTCATCCATTCAAAAAAATTTCCTTTCATTTTTTATTTTACTTTCCTTTGTTTTTCTTTATTTCCTCCATTCTCATTTTTTTAAATGGATTCTTTCTTTCCTTTTTTTTTTTCGTTCTTTTTTACTTTGCATCTTCTTTATTTTTCCTTCCTTTGGGGAGAAAGTTTTCTTTTGTTCGGTCTCTTTAAGTTGTTCGTTCTTTTTTTCTTATCTTTCCTCCATTCTTTCGAATCTTTCTTTCTTTCTTTCGTTCGTTCTCTTTCATTTCGCCCTTTCGTTTTCGTTAATTTCCTCCGTTCATTCTCTTTAAGCTTTTCGCTCGTTCTCTTTCATTTCTTTCGTTCGTTATTTTTACTTTCCTTCCTTCCTTCTTTTCAATATACTTCGTTATCTTTACTTTCCACTGCCTGTTATCTTTACCCCCCCCCGTTCGTTCTCTTTAATGACCTCCGTTGCTTCCTTTTACTTTCCTTCCTTTGTTCTATTTACGTTCATTCGTTCGTTCTCTTTATGTTACCTCTTTTCGCTTTCTTTACTTTGCTTCGTTCTTTCTCTTTGCCTTTCCCCGTCCGTCCTCTCGACGTTCGTTCGTTCTCTTTACTTTCTTTCGTTCGTTCTTTCACTGTGGTTCGTTCGTCATTCTACTCATTGTTCATTCATTTGCCCAAGTCGCTTGATAATTTATCGTAACTTTTCGGCAAATTATTTTCCCTCTCCTCCTACCGCCACTTTGCTACCCACAATTCCGTGCTTTTTAAACCATCCTTATAATTTAAGTCATATAACCTCCATGATGACAAAATTCTTTTAAGCTTCATATATACATTATATATGTTTATTATACAGAGATTCTCTGTTTCCTGTTTATGATTGGGTTTCTGATTCCTTCTAAAGTCTTAACATTATCTTTCCCTCACGATCCCTCACGAATCGATTACGTGTTAGTGACAGTATTGTCTTCCTTTGGGTGTTTTGATTAATATATATATATATATATATATATATATATATATATATATATATATATAATAAAAGGCTTAAACACTAATATTCCATGGTCATAATTTATTCCATTGGAATCGTAAATACGATCCAATTCATCAGACCTACAAATTCGAAACTACCTGGATTCTATCCTCTTGGAATTTTTTTTTAAAAATATACATGTATGTGTATGCACCTATGTATATATATTTATATATTTTGCATATGTATGTGCATATTTACCACTAATATTCTCTCTCTCTCTCTCTCTATATATATATATATATATATATATATATATATATATTAACAATTACACCTATACCTACGTTTACAGTGCGTTTACTTTTACCAAGATTTACAGTACGACTCAAATTTTCCTAGATTTGCCAATGAACAGGTAGAGAATTTACGAACTTTTCAATTTAATTAAAATTTAAAAAAGAAACAGCCGTATCGAACATTCCGATTTTTGTACCTGATGATTGGCAAACCTATGAAAATCTGTCTCGTACTATATAAGTAGGTATATGTGTAATTATTAATGTATACTTTATAGCTCTGTTTTACTACATTGAACACTGCTTTCGCTACATCATCGATTAAATAAATAGTTATTTTCTCACCTGCATGTGCATGTAAACGATTATATATATGCTTGATCGTATCTCATTACTTAGATCATTTCTACATCTCTTTCTCTTTACATATATATATATATATATATATATATATATATATATATGTGTGTGTGTGTGTGTAAAGGAAGAGTTTATATTAGTTCCAACGAGAGAAAAGTGTATATTATTAAGAAGAGAGAAAAAAAGCAAACGCTTTTTAGTTGTAATGTGGATTTAAAAAAAAAAAAATATTATGCTTTATTTTCCATAATTTTGCTACACGCGTTTCCGGGGTCTCGCGACCATCTTCAGGCAATATTATTAAAAATAATAGTTTTTTTTATGCTTTTCGATATTAAATATTCTCGATATGAAACATTCTCTTTTTTTGTGTGTTAGTAACCGAAATGTCTTTCTTTAACTGTCGCCTCTGAGTTTTGACTTATATATATATATATATATATATATATATATAAATTAACACTCAGAATGTTCACTTTATATTTCTGAGATGAGGTATTAAGTACACTATATGCATTATTTGGACTATTGTCCTCATCTTTGTCGCCATATTTATTACAACATTTCAGGCGTGGCTGACCACATATAAAGAGAAAAGGGAGATCATCGCCCTCTGTGGGATCAGGTTGAGATCATAGACAGAGAACACCGTTGGAAAATTCGGAAACTCAAGGAATCAGCACATATGCTAGGCCACAAAAATCTCCTGAGTCGACCAAGCATAGAAATGAATACAATATGGGAACCAGTAATAAGGAGTGCCAGAGAAAAGCGATAATAACAACAGAAATTGCAATATGAGCTCTCGTAAAAAAAAAACAAAAAAAACATGCAATGATAACAACAAAAATTGCAATGTGAGCAATTAAAAGTGAGCTGGTAAAAATTTTTGCCGAAGACATTGGGTTTATAATACCCAGAAATACATACACAGATATCCACAAGGACACAAGGCGTTAATTTGATAATGTGACAGGACCCAAAGAGTCTGAGTTTAATACCCGGTTAAGGCAGTGGAGAACCTGGAGAGGGAAATTTACAGGAGATAACTGATAACTGACAACCATTAAAACATAACATGTCGAATTAGAACAGTCTACCACAGTGGGCGAATTAAAGGGTTCAGTTCGCCATTCCATTGTACAATAACCGATACGTTGTAATAAATATGGTGACAAAGATGAGGACAATAGTACGAATAATTTAAATAGTGTATAAAAATTTCTAATATGAATTTGCTCCTGAGTTATACATTTTTAATTAACTTTCCCTTTTTGCTTTGTAAAGATAACTTATATGGGTTTATATACGTCTTTTACGTCTTATTATGCATTGCTTTATACTAATATGAGATGCAGGTATAAGCATAGGTTATATATATATATATATATATATATATATATTTATGTATATATATATATATATATGCATATATATGTTTATATATATGTAAATATATAAATGTATATACATATGCATATTATACATATATATCGATATATATATGCATATATGTATATATACATATATATAGATATACATATATATTTTTACATATATATACATACATATGTATACATATGTACATATATATATATGTATATACATGTAATAAAGACTATAGTTTAAATATCTAGTAATAAATTTGTGCAGCCCCTCTTACACAATAACACTCCAATAAATAAGGTGTATTTCGACTGCAATAATTTTTTCAAACATGTTTGAATAATATAGTCAAAGTCCGTCTATCAAATTTTATTATTAAATTTTTCAAATTTTCGAATTAGTTGTTTTATATTATCGGTAAATTTTCAAAAGTTCATATTTATATTTATTTTATATTATTTTTGCAAGGTTTGTGTATTATGTCTATTTACGGAACTCTTTTTGTTCAATTCTGGCATTGTAACCAATTCCACGTTACTCAAGGTGCCATCAATCAGTAATTTATATATATATATATATCCTCATTTAGGTAGTTTCCCGTCTTTAATTTAAATGTTCATTATCCAACCCAGTTAGATGCTTATTCCTCCGATAGCAATTATTTTCAAACCCAATCTCCGTATAATTACTTCCTTTGGACTGTATAAGCAACAGAATAAATTATAAGAACGAATAAAAAAAACGATAGAAAGCGTAAGTGATTTTTTAAGAAACTGACGACCTGGAAATCTAAGAAAGAGCGGGAATCTAAACCGCGGATACAGAGTCACTTAATGACTTCAGTGTATGATATTTTGTTGAATGCGTTATTCTTTCTCTCTTTTGTAGACTGCGCTAAAAGTAGAGTTTTCTGCAACTATATTTACAATGAAATCTTATCTACGACTCTTTGCTATGGAATCTGATTCAATTAGATACACCAAATTCTATCACCTTGCTGAAATTTCCCACAAGGCAGATCTTTCTACTCACAATTCTGAACTTCTTTACTTCGACAGAAAAAAAAAAAGAAACAAAACTTTATCTTTAATTTTTAAACTTATATTTCTTTTTTTTTCTTTAATTATCTGTTTGCATTCCGTGTTTCGTTGTTGTTTATTGTTTCGGAAACTTCCATTTCTCTTTTGAACTTCAAAGCAGAAAATAGAACAAAAGAATTCGTTAGAATATCCATTCATTAGAAAGCAACATTTGTGGCTCGTTGCAATGATAGAATTCTTTAATTTTAGAATCTGTAAATTTATTTAGATTAGAATGCGTACTTGTTTTGATCAAAGTAATAATTTCTCTCACAAATGTCATAGGAGTAATTGGTTGAGGTGACAATATGACCAGGTTCAACACAATCTAAAATCAAAAATTAAGCAATTCGAATTTTTACTTGGCGATCCTGGCAAGAAAAGAAAAAAGAGGAAAATAGTGATTTTCTAAGCACGGCTTAGATGTGGCACATAGCCGAAAGTAGTGAGGATCGAACTCACTACTCAGTCGTAACTGATCTAGCAAGACAAGCTTTCTAACCATTGCACCAGGTCGAGTGCCCCCCACCCCCACAAAAAAAATTGGCAGCTTACCCCGGTAGTAGGGGGTTTGCTTACAGTACCAGGTGTTCCCAACCCTAACCCATCTAAGTACTGAGCTGGCTCTACGATGCTTAACTTCGATGATCGAACAAGAACAGATGTTTTCACCGTGATTTGACCGTATGCAAATGTTTTTCTAAGCGTAGCTTATATGTGGCACAAGGCTGAATGTATGAGGCACCCAGTGAGAATCGAACTAACTCGTAAATGTTTTAGCGAGACAAGCTTGCTAACCATTACACCACGCCGAGGTGCCCAAACTTAGAGGAAAATAAGGTTGATATGTGACCAACATTCCTCCAATTCGCATAATCACTAAGTTAACCGTATCATTTGCAGGTGATATGTCATGTCACCTCTGCATCTAGCTTCTCTGGAGGGCAATGAGTGCAAATATATATTCTTGACATGATCTTGTGTGACATATATATTACATGCTGAATTGAGAAGTCAGAGATCGTTACCAAAGTTTGTATTTGAACAATAGCGGTTTTTGAAGTTCACGCAATATAAGCCCCAGCATCTGAAAGGTTAAAACAGTTTTGATAATTGAGGTGAAAATGTTTAAGATAAATGAAATATGGGATATAAAGTGAATATTCTGAAGATAAGAAGGTTACATAAAAACTGAACATTGACAAACATTAATTGAAGATTACTGAATGCATGGTTGTTAGGAAAAAGGAAACAGCCCAAAATGCAAATTACAAATTGGAAATACCGAAATCAAATAGCTGCAACAATTTAGATATCTTGGAAGTGTACACTATTTACATTATTCGGACTTTATTGCCATGTTTATCACAACATTTCGGCCGTTGTACGCTTCGGACTTCTTCAGGTGGTTGGAATGTCGAACTGAACCCTTTATTGCGCTCACTGGGGTAGACTGTTCCAGTTCAACGTGCCATGTCAAATGGATGTCAGTTATCATCTGTTAATTTCCCTCTCCAAGTTCTCCACTGCCTTAACCAGATATTGAACTCACACTCTTTGGGCCCTGTCACTGGATCTAACTAACACCATTATCAACTTACAATACCGTAACGAGCAAACAACGAGGAAAATGTGTATCGTTGTGTGAATCAGAATTGTTTAACTTGTGGATAGCTACAAATCTTGATTCCATTGAATGACTCAAGATTATATGCTAAACCGGAAGTAGACTTACTAATTATTGATATTCTTATTTTGATTTCTGTTGGATATTCATTTCCTTCCAGATCCCCACCAGAGAATTAATTCAAGAATAGCATTATTATATTTTCCACTGTTCATTTTTTCTAAAAAGAAGAAACAGGCAACCTAAGCCTCCACGCATTTTACAAAGATAACGTCCTTCATAAGGTGTGAGCTTCACTTCTGAGTACATTTCTTGGACAGGTTTAACCTTCCTTTATTCTTGTTTGTTTGTTTTTTATCCATTCTGCATTAAGATTATGTTCCTTTGGGTTGCTCAAATATTCTCTCAAAATGTTTGCATTCTTCAATATATGGTGGCTTGTTGACTTCTTTTATTATTATTATTGTTATTAAAATTATTTTTATTATTATCATTATTATTATTATTATTACATCATTATTATTATTATTATTATTATTATTATTATTATTATTATTATGCAGGAAAACTGAACGCATGGTTGTTAGCAAAAGGGAACAGCCCAAAATGCAAATTGCAAATCGGGGATATCAAAATCAAGCAAGCACAAAAATTTATATATATCATAAGTAATTTAACAGAGGGTGGAAAGTGAGACACTGAAATCTTATGACGTATTGGGATAACCAAAGATGCATTCCAAAAGCTAAGCAGAGTATTAAGAAAGAGAAAAAATGTTAGAAACAAAGAAATGACTATTGAACCTTTATGTAGTATCTGTCCTCCAGTTTGGCAGTGATTGCTGGAGAATCTCCTCAAAGATGAAGAAGAGCCTTGAAGCGACAGAAATGTGGTTGTACAGAAGGATGCTGAGAATACCATGGACCGAACCTGTTAACAACGAGGAATTTCTGGAGACAATAGCAACAAAAAACGGACATTCGTACTTGGCATCAAGAAGGATCAGTTGAAATTTCTACAGTACATAATAAGAAAAGAGGGCTTGGAAAATCTGATATTCATAGGACAGATTGAAGGGAAGAGGGTCAGAGGAAAGCAAAGCTCAACCTATTTGAGCGAATGAATGGTGGTCCAGGGTATGGGAGTGATAAAACCTATTAAAGGCTACACACGAAAGGAAATTGTGGAGTGTAATGATCGCCAACGTCCTCTAGACTCACAAAAGAAGAAGAAGATTACCTTATCCTGTACTAAGTAGGGGAATATCAATTTGGGTGTGTCTTCCTCTAAGTAAGTGTTCTGGGGTCTTGTCCTAATATTTGAAACATGGGGGAAATGAGGATGATTCTGTTCCTTGGAAGTAGCATGGCGGACCCTAGCTGTAAAATAATCAAACCTCACTTGCAAGAAACAAGATGCCGAGAAAATCCAAGAGAATGCGACAAGGCAGCTGCTAGCAATCTCAAAAATGTAATTTCAGGAATGCTTCCATTAATAGAAACGACTTGGTACAAAGTGTGTGGCTTCAGAAGGGACCACTTCAATGAAAATTGAATGAAGAATTGATATGTATTTTAATTTTCTTATTATAGCACCTGTCCCGATATTTTTTGATCTGGTTTCGTAAGAAATGTTTGATTGTTTTCCTTATCGCTTATATAATAAAACAAATGACATTACTTTTTGACTCACCCTCATACCATTGGAACAGGAGTTGAAAAAATATGTTTGGTTTATTCGAAATTCTGAAGAAGTGAATATCAAAATTATAAAAAAAAAAACGACGAAAAGAGTCATTTTATGAAATAAATTTAATATTTATATCATCAAATAACCTTTTTTAAACCCCTTCTTGAAGGCTTTTTCTCATAATATTCTTCATTAAAAACATAAAATAAATTCATCATGTCTCTTTCCGGTTGACCTCGGTTTTATCTAGTGCTAATTCCAAAAATATTAAATATTCTGGAATTGTTTAAACAAAAGACGGAAAAGAGTGATGTGATAGCCAATAATGCCTTTCATAAGCTAAGCAGATAATTAAGAAACAAAAAAATGGTTAAAAATATAAAAAAGGGTACTGAACTGTTACTTGATACCATTCATCCTGTATGGTAGTAAATGCTGGTAAAATTCTCACAGACGAAGTGAGGCAGCAGGAATATGCTGAGGATATAATGCATTGAACATGTTAGCAACGACAAGGTTTTAGAGTAAATAGAAACAAGTGGAAAATGCAACGGGTTAGCTTGTAATCGATTCCTACTGATCTCTGCCTGGCGCTATATGTTCACTGTTCACAGGCCTCCCAAATCTTCTTGTCTTCTAATTCCAGCTTAATATGTATCAATATTGAAGCAATAATCTGAAAGCTTCTTCTTCTTCTGTGTGCCGTGTTCCTTTAAGACTTTGGTGATCATGGATCTCCACAATTTCTTGTCACTTGTAACTCTTTTGTCTTTTTACTATCTCTCCCATAACCTGCTCCACCATTAGCCAAAGCTCTCGCCAGGTAGGAAGTGCGTTACTTTCCTCTGTCTCTTTTACCTTTAATCTGTCCTGTGAGTATCAGATTTTCCAAACACCCCTTCCTCATTATGTGTCCCAGAAATGTCAACTGTCTCTTCTTGGTGTTAAAAATCAGTGTCTTTTTATTGCCGTTGTCTCTAGAATTTTGCCGCTGCTCACATGTTAAGTCCATGGTATTCTTAACGTCTTTCTGTAGAACTCCATCTTGTTTCATCGATCCTTTTTTTCACCTGTGAGAAGATTGTCCCGCATTCACTGCCATATAGGAGCGCTGTTACTACATAAGAGTTCAGTACTCATTTTTATGTCTCAACTCTAATCTTCCTTAAGGCTAATACACTGCATAACCAAACTATTATTGAGATAACATATTTTCTAATATTTCAAAACCGTCCAATCAATTCACACAAAATTTTCAAAAATGTTGGCAACACTGACCTCGCAATCAAAATTTTCACTGATCTGTGCAATGTAAACAAACTGGCGCCATATTTGTTATCAGCACTGTTTTGAGCCAAATTATTAGAAAAGTGTAAGAATTTAGTGAAAAAGATGGGCCGTAAAAGCAGTTTAAGTGATGCTGAAAAGAAAACTATCACCTCAGAACTCTCAAAAGGTAAATCTACCCTAGAAATTTCTAAAATGATAGGGAGGTGTCATCAAACAGTGAAAAAGTTCACCGCCGACCCTACACAAGTACGCAAAAGGGCAGATAAAGGCAAGCTGAGGGTTATTTCACGTCTTCTTATGTCACGACTTAAACGGTAGGCCACGAAGAACCCTGGATTTACCAGTCAAGAGCTTTTCAGTCGCACTGGGATCCTACTGTGTCTAAAAGTACTCGGTGTCAGCATCTGAGGGAAATAAGAACAACAGTCAAACCTGTATCGAAGCCTCCGTTGACGAGAAATTACATTCAAAATTGATTGAAATGGGCCGAGGACAATATGAAGATTGACTTCTCTAAAGTTTTGTTCACAGACGAAACTCGAGCAACACTTGATGCGCCAGATAGATGGTGAAAAGGCTGGGTAATGAACGGACAGAATCGCCATCAGCATTTGAGACACCAACAAGGCGGTGGAGTCATAATGACCTGGGGTGGTATTATTGGAAAAACATTAGTGGGCCCATGGAGAGTACCAGATGGCGTCAGAATGACTGCTGATGCATACATAGCATTTATGAAGGAGCATCTTGAACCGTGGATCAAAAAGCAAAGAGTTGCCTTCAGAAGGGTCATTGTTTTTATGCAAGATAATGCTCCCTCACATGCTGCTCACAAGACTACTGAATATTTGAAACAGTTAGGCTTCGATGGACCTCGAAATATGAAGTGGCCAGCAAATTCTCCGGATTTGAACCCAATCGAAAACCTTTGGAGCATCATGAAGCGAAGACTGTACGTCAACGGACGACAATTTAGGAGCTGAGTTGTGGAAAGCAATTCTTGACATATCTCACGGCATTACAGCAGATGTCATCCTACAATTAACAAAATCTATGGATCGTCGACTTCTTCAAGTAATTTCAAAACAGGGAAAGCACATTCCCTATTAATTTGTTTAAAACTGTGCCTTTCTTTGTATCTGTTATTATTTGTTTGATTATTTTATTTATTAGCTTCTTTTGATCATAAACATTCACGTGCAACATTAATAAACGTTTTGTTTGCTCAATTCTGGGAATTTTACTAAACCTTTCTAATAATTTAGCACGCTCAAATCACCGTGATGATAACAAATATGGCGCCAGTTTGTTTACATTGCGCAGATCAATACGAACATTTCAGTGATTGCGCAGGTCAATGTTGCCAGTTTTTGAAATATTAGAAAAATGTTATCTCAATAATAATTTGGCACGCAGTGTATATATTACGCTGTTCGAAAACTAATTACATTTTAACAGAAAGTACGAAAACTATAGTGTGATTGGCAAATAAGATTTTATCTACTTGCATATGTTTGTTATAGAATAAATAAAGTGTAGGATAAAGAGTCAGACAACAGGAATTTGAGGACTGATCACGTGTCGTAAAACAACACTCTACGACAATATGGCGTCGATATTTAAGTCGCTTGGACGAACTAGAATTTGTCGAGACTTGGATCCGGCGATTTGCAGCCCAGACGTTGGCTGAAAAATTGAAAGACAGCTAGGTAAGAGGGGGAGAATTGAAATAAATGACCTATCCGAGCTACGGTAGGTTGAGAAGCTACAAGGAAAAATTCTGTTAAGGCATAGCCAAAATAATTTGTGGATTTGACTTCCGTCGAATTTACAGAAATTATAAAAATAAATTTACAAACTAAAAAGAAATTTGTCATGGCGAAAAGAACGAAATTTATGTCGATTAAACAGAAACAAGATGAATGGATTATACAGTATCTTCAGATTAAGAGAATCTTGAAGTTTCGGCGAATTTGAGAAACGGGGAACTGAAGATTTGACTATAGAGGATGAATTGATTCAGTTACAGTTGATTGAAGGTATCTCATAACTATAAGATATTGGGACAATTAGAACTGAATAATTTGTCTCTTACTGTATGTGCGGAAGTTATACAACAACTGGTTTATTATTAGAATGCCTAATTCTATCGAGGACAATGTTGAAACCTACAGTATAAAAAAGGAATGCAAGAAAAGCAAATACTGTCAGCATGTGTGTAGGATAAAGATTCAGACGACAGCAACTTGACTACTAATCATTTGTCGTAGAAAAATACTATACAACAAAAACAAATGTTAAATTTATTTCCTACGACTGCAACCTAAAGGGAAGGGCTGTTCTCGATTCAACTTCTGGATTTTTTCCCTAGGTTCAGCCATTTATAAAACTGAGATTGAGAAAGATGAAAATCTGTAGCTGCTTAATCTGTTGAGTATAGAGAGACATAGGTCAAATTTGATTAACTTTTTTTGGTTAAAAAAGAACTCTTGCAGAAAGCTTTTTTTTTACCAATAATGAACTGCAAAAGTTCTTAATGAATGTAACGACGTTGAAGTTGGCGAAATTACCCTGCACATTTGTGGAAAGAGCATTTAAATTAACGAACGATGCGTCGTAAATTGTATATGAACAGGAAGCAAGGCACAAGTACATTATTACTAAATCGTTGTGCCATCAAATAAGATATTCATTTAGTTCAAAGGGACATTATACTGAAACATTTACCTTTATTATGATTTAATATATTATACAGTGCAGGAGTTTTAGTGTGATTTCCAGTAAAAATGAAAATTTAAAACATTTTGTCTCATAATTTGTGTCCAGCAGTGTTATGTTGATATATACTCTTTTATCTATTTTCGTTTTTATTAAATGTCACCTAATAAATAGTGTAAGATCTTATTCATTGATTAGACTTTTTGTAGTTATTTTATAATTTTTACACAGTTTTTACTTATCGAATACAGTAAAACAATTGCATATTTTACTTGTGGTAATTCATAATTAAAAATCAGGTTTGAATATATATTTCCATTCAATGTATCTAATATAAAAAATATATCATCTTTATTTTGGATTAATCCTGGAATAATCAGTTTGTGGAAGTTAATTTGTAAACGTAGACCTGCTGAAATTATGTATTTCTGTACATTATTCAGATTAAATTTAAAACTAAATGCTCAAAAATTTCTAAAAGCTATTAATCTAATTTCTGGCGTCAGTAATTATCGCATCAACCTCCAGTATTAGCACAGAGTGAAATGTTGATTTTAATCAGAAAAGTTGAAACATTTAACATTAGTTCTGATATGGTTGGTTGAATCATATTTCATAGCGGCAAATGACGTCATTACTCTGAACATCCCACAATATAGTGAATATCTTATTGCTTTAATAATGAGCCGATGTACTAGATTAAGCAAAACATAAAAAAATACCTAAAGAATGTACATTGATGATAGACTGCTTGCAATTTTGTCTTAAAAAGCATTCTATGAAATATTCCTTCTTGAGTGCCTTGATTACAATAATTGATTAGACGTTCTAGATTACAATGTTGTCTTTTGATTACTGACTTACACTTTAAACTACTTAACTATTCTGCTCATAACTTAACGCCGTACTTAACATCTTATTTGTACAACGACTGGATACAAGAAGAATCTAAAAGTATTATTGTTCGAAACATTTTAAAGTTTGATTTCGTCTTGTGCATACAAGAATTGTTTAAAAACAAATTCCTTCTATAATTTAGAAAAAATCTTATAATTCATAGTTTCCTCTTAGCTAGAAAACAATAAAGTTCTGACAAGTTCAAGTATACATTTTCTTTTCTTACTTAATGCCTTTTACTCTTGGATCTCACATAGAAAGCGAAGAGCTGTCATGGAGGTTTTTGTTTCCTGGAGGAGAAATCACATAAAATATTCACTGGTGATTAACGAATGCGTATATAAAGGCTGAACCTGACGTAATTAAAGTAATGAGCTAAATAGAAAAGATGGGACTGGTTTCAGTGACAGGCAAATTGCCGATGTGAATGTGAATAAGACCAAATAAGATTGATACTCTCGTTAAAAGTGACAATCAGAATTGAAGAACTTGGTAAAGGTTGAAGCACATCAGTATCTTGTACAATTCTAGCTCCCATAATACTTAGAGACTCTATAAAGAAGAAAAAGTTGTTTCTCAAGAGCTCCTGCAGGTGTACAACACAGCAAGTCCACAAACAGGACGACCACGGGAGATGAGACCGGAGTTCTACATTACAAGTCTAAAGCCAAAAGAAACTCAGTTTAAGACTCTGTTTTAGGACCAGAAGCACCACTTTCGATTCTAACTCCAGAATGATCTCATTCTAAAAACTCAAAGCAAGTTTTAATTGACCTAAGCTACATTTTCAGTTTTGGCAACATCAAAACTTAAGGCTTCAAAGCAACTTAAATGAAAAGCAACCACAATCCATACATCGGAAAATATTCCTTCATTCACGCTATTCTCCTGATATGGCATCTTAAGGCTTTCATCTCTTTGGGTTCGTGACAAGACAACCAGATAACAGCACATCGATCACTATTAAAACTATTGCAATTAAAGAAACATCACTACTTTTTGAACGAGCCTAAAATACAGTTATTCTGTTCTTTAAGGAGACGTTTTTAATAGTTTTATCTTGTTCTGATAATCATTTCTTTTCAGACAAATGATTACAAACATTAAACTCATTCAGTAAATGAAAAGACACGCTATAATCGTTGCTTTAAAGGCAGAGAAATATTATTTCAAGATGTCTCGCTTCCTGAAAGTTGCGCGTTTGTTGTCAAAGTTCGCATAGACCAGAAAGCCGCTGACGGGGATTCTACGACATTAACCAAAGGTAAAAATCCTACTGATGGTCCTTATACAATCATACCATTCACATTTGTATGAAAGGTGCAGTAAATTGTCAATAATAATCCTAGAAATCAATTAACACCATTGATAAAGAAGTCATTCTTTTAAGGAAATCTATCGAAAGACATATTCATGATCACTTTCGATAGTCATATGTGATGTGGAGTGACCAATTCATATCCACAAAGACAAAAGCTAACTGTCTGATCCACGCAAAGTGCTTGTTGAGCAAGTTGGATCATCCAGAGTCTGGAATGCTTTGCTTTTTCTCTGATGAGTAAATCATTGAGTGGGTTAAAAAGGCGAACCGTAGGATTAGCAGATGGTTATGTAGAGACCCTAAGGGAATTGCAACGTTCATGCACACAAAAATTAAAGAAACTGGTATGGTTCTGAGAGTCGTAAGCAACGAGGCAGATGTTGATCCTCCTCACTTCTTTCATCAGGGCTTAAAAATCAATGCTGCTGACTATTAGGTGTTGGAGAGGGTTGTAAAGCCTTGGATAGAGATCTTGAGTAAAGGAATATCAACCATACATTATACAGTCTTATAAGGCCGAAAAGACTTAATGTACGAGTTACAATCTCCACAAATATGTCGCTTCAAACATGGCTTATTACCTCTTCAGGCCGGAACCTATTTGACTACAACATAGTGATTTTCCAAGCGTAATCTAGAACGTCTAATGAAGTAAGGGGCACCCAGTGAGGATCGAACTCACTACACATTCGTAATTGTTCTAGCGAGACAAGCTGGCTAACCATTACGCCACCTCGAGGTGCCCTATTATCTACAACATATGGGGCGTA
The DNA here is from genome assembly GCA_903632075.3 of Acanthosepion pharaonis. Classification (NCBI taxonomy): domain Eukaryota; kingdom Metazoa; phylum Mollusca; class Cephalopoda; order Sepiida; family Sepiidae; genus Acanthosepion; species Acanthosepion pharaonis. The sequence goes on along the minus strand of CAHIKZ030001506.1, from coordinate 24,559 downwards.
GTTGACAGGTAAATCAATCAACGCCTCCATTAAGTTATACAATCTCTGAAGTTCGCCATAATTAAAACAATGTTCAAAATAGATCAAGATAATTTGATTCGGCCATGTAAACGTCTGAGATGTTGTATTGAAGCAGTTATCAATGATAATGGTGAATTCATTGGATGCATTAAGTTTATTTCATGTTTATTCATGTCAGTTCTTTTCTCAGATAAAGCTTTTATTTCATAACTTGTATACGTCGTACTAAATCCAAACAAATGCCCCTCAAACAACTGATCAACCCTGTACAAATGCAAACAGAAAATACAGAGAAACTGCATGAGATAACCTCCAAATTTCGGCTGAGGTAGGTTTTGCTTATTTTGCCATCGTTTGAAATATGTCCATTCAAAACGCAATGGGTCTACACATACCCGTCTTCTATGAATTGCCACGATTTCTAGGGAAAGGTAATAAGCTGGATTATTGTTGCCTTTTATTTGAATTTGTAACCAGGTTGGTCTTTCACCTACATCGATGTCCACTCAAAGCTAAAAAAAAAACCCAGCCTACACTTCCGTTTAGCATATAATTCACTAGGTGAAATTAAATGAATGTATGACTTTGTGAAGACCGTGAGTTTGAATGCAGCAGACTAGACGGGAATTTGATCTCGACATTTCCATTCCATTTTCTGTTGATAACCATTACGCCAGCCACACATCCCCTGAAACAGAATACCTGCTTATATTTTGATAAACGAGGTCTGATCAAAAGGTATCGGGGCAGGTGCTATAAAATTAAAAATCGCAACACATCATATCGGCAGTAGTAGTAATCACCTTCGGAAGCCGCACATTTTATGCCATGCCTTTTTTATTGAGGAAAAAAATTCTGGAACTCCTTTTTTTGCGGTGGGAATAACGAGCAGCTGCCTTGTTGCATTCACTTTGATATTCTTGACGTCAGAAAAATTCTTCAAGTGGTATTTGATTTTTGAAGAGGAAAAACTGGCAAGGTTGGGGAATATGGTGGCTGTCGGCATTGAACAATGATGTTCTTGATCAAAACCTGCTGCAAAAGCCATGATCAATTAAGGTAAATCTGCTGTGTGGGCAGACGACAACACTCTACACACTTTCCTTCCAAGCACTAATATAAACAAGGGAAATGCACGAGAACGTTATAAGTTAGTGAGTGTACGCAACAGTGTAAGGTCAGTTTGTGCCAAGTGGCTAGATTCTGCATATTTTGGTTTCGTTATCATAGCAGCAGACCTTAATGTTATACTTTTTCGTTAAACCTCGTTTTTCAAGGCAATATCCCCCACCAATTTAGTAAACAACGACGTTTTGCTCATATTTCGCTGTTCTTTCATGTTGTTGTTGCTGTTTTCGGTTTATCTCTGGTACCACTATGCTGTAGGTCAGCTACATTGTAGTAAATAAGAGGGGGAGATTACTGGACATGAAAATCCTTTTTTCATTATTCGTTGTTCTTTGATGTCGGTGTTGTTGTTTTCGGTTTATCTCTGGTACCACTATTCTGTAGGTCGGCTATATTGTAATAAATAATCTATGTTATCATAGATTTTAATTATACTTTCTTCATTATATTAAACAAAAGGTTCGAAATGAAACTGTCATGAATACGAGAAATTGCGATAACAGTGATCAGGAAAAACCTATTGTCCTGCCAAAGAAGAATAACTCTTTTAAAAGAAATATTTTTTAATTTTCAACCGAGAGTAACACTAGCTTTTCGATCAATGTATTTCGAAAATTGTATGTATGGAAATGACTAATCTTACAATTACCATTATTTATTCAGTAAACAAAATCCAGAGAGTGTATGCAATGTGATAGTTCCTGACCTGGCATCTCGTCTACAGTCAATTTCTCACAGGCCTGATGTGGCCTCCCTCTGTCTTTTCTAAAAATATTTTCAGGGCAATTGCATGAATTTAAGCGTACTACTAGGGTGGCATCTCGGTCCACCCTTTCACTGTCGAAACAGTTAAATGTAACCGCCTTTTCTACTCCAACAGCTTCTTCTCTCGCACTACTCGACAGTGGAACTCCTTTCGTCCTACTTGCCTCCCTGATAGCTATAATCTTCAAATATTCAAATGTAATATCAATCGACGTCTTTCTTATCCCTGTCCTTCTCTATATCCTTTCTTCAAACACCTCCTCTTTACTCTTTGTTTTCACTCTCCGTAACCCCCCTTGTAGGTTTATATATTGGATCAGATTTCCTACATTTTTCAACGGATTTCAATAAAACTTCACAGGACTACGTAAAATTAACTTGCGGTGGTTCTGACAGTGCCAAAAATTGGAAAAACACAATTGTTTTTGCACGAAATCAATTTGAAAACACGATTCTGTTGCCAGAATGAAAGGGGACAACTCATATCGAGTTATACTGATAAAAACACAGGTTGTTTGTGTATGTGTGTGTTCGTTTATATATGGGATCGGATTTCCTACATTTCTCAACCGATTTCAACAAAACTTTTTTTTGGCAGGTAGTGTTTCATATTGTCTTGCACACTTTTTTCTTTATTTTTACATTCAGAATGCTTTAAAAAATTCCATTTACAAGACAATTGTTTCTAATTAAATTCTATTCAATCGGTAGACTCATAACGATTGAAAACAATGTTTTTGTTTGAGTTTGGGTTTGACCAATTCGTAAAAAAAAACAAAAAAAAACAAACAAAAAAAATAATTAAGACATGAGTGTCCGTCAACCTTAAACAATAATCTTTGTCAATTTTTATTTTTCAGTTTTTATGATGGACGATACTTGATCTATCTCTTACTGTTACATCCCCGGGCAACTTCGGGCTCTACTGCCAGTAATAAATAAAAAACAAATTTCTGCTGAACTGAAAAATAGTAAATGGAATATTTTATACTTCTAATTTCGTAAAAACTTAAAACATCTATTTGTTAGAGAAAAATAGCTGGAAACCTTAAAATGAATACATAAAAAATTTATTTCAAAATTACTTTTTACTACACATTTTTTTTTTGTGAAAAGACACAAACTATTTCTAATAATGGATAATTCCCATCATTCATTCCTCCAAGTACTGGTCAGACTAAACCCTGATTCAGTCCGATGGTCAAACGAAAACCGGTTCTTGGAATGTAATTTGACCGTAAACTTTATAATCTGCTTGAGATCAAACCAAACTCAAAAGTTGGTGACATGAAAGAACGAAGTAAGCACTCAAGCTTATGAATGAAGGAAAATGTAGTTATGATGTGAGGCCGCACATAAATAAAAATCAGGAAAAAATTGAAAGAAAATGAAGAAGAAAAGTAAAGAAAAAAAAAGAAAGCAGAAAATAAAAAAAAGAAAAAATAAAGAAAATTTGCCTGAAAATGATGAATAGGAAGGGAAAAGAAAGAAAAGAAAATGGGAAAGACAAAAGCAAGCAAGAAAGAAAGAAAGAAAGAAAGAAAGAAAAATAAAGAAAGAAAGAAAACATTTGAAAAGTGATGAGGAAATAAAAAAAATAAAAATAAAATTCCTAAGGGAAAGAAAGTAAGGAAATAAAAAAAAACAGAAAAAGAAACAAAGAAATCAAATGAAAAAAGGAAAAATTTTGAAAAAATGAAGAAAATGAGAAAAAATAAAAAAATATATAGGAAAGAAGATTTTCTTGAAAAATGATGAGGATAAAGGGAAAAAAATGAAAAAAAAAGAAATAAAGGAAAAAAGAAAGTGAAAGTAAAAAAGCAAGATTTTGAAAACTGTTAAGGAACTATAAAAAATAAAAGAACGTTGCAAAATAGAAAGAAAGAAAGCAAGAAAGCAAGAAAAACGTAGGAAAAGACCAAGAGATAAACAAAAAAAAAAAAAATTAAAAGTTATTCCTCTTGATACTCACCCCAAACGTCATCTTTGGTTCGAGCCAAATTGCATATGGAACCAAAATTTTTCTCTGATGGATCCTGATGTTCATTTTAAATATATTTATTCGTATTTTGAAAAAGAAATCGCAAGTAACAAAAGGAATTATAATATCGATAAATCTGCAAATACATGTTATGTCTTGATACTAGCATTTGTGATGCTGGTTTCGACAGTTGTGAGGATCAGTCAAATCCAATTAGTGAAAATACGAAAATGCATGTACAATAGCGTGGATGATCAATCTGCGCATGCGCACAAGAAGTTAAAAGCCATTACATCGTTTACAGTATGTTCTCTTTTCAGAGTGACATTCTAATTGTTTTGGATAAAGCATGAAAGCGCATCAGGGCATTTGCTAGTTGTCTCTAGATTTTATTCTTTCTTCCCTCGACCCCATTGTTTTCAGACATTTTCTTAATTCTTTCTCCTTGGTCGATATTTTTTCCTTCAGCAAATTCTTTGCCTCACTTTTTTAGTTCTTATCAAATAATATGAAAGCTAGTTTATCGATTTACTTCTCACTATTTGTAATTTGAATTCTTTGTTTTTTTTTTTTTTTTTTTTTTTTTGGTTTATTTAGCCATTTTCTTTCTTCCTGCTTTATTTCTTCTGTCTTCTTTTTTTATTTTTCATATTCTTTATCATTATTTTCTTCTTCTCTATTATTTATTTTGTCACATTTCCCTCTTTATCACGGCCACCGTCTTTTTTCTTCATTAATAAATTCTTTCTTTCTTTCTTCCTTCCTTTCTTTCTTCCTTTCTTTCTTTCTTTCCCTTGAATTTTGCCATCATTGTTACAATTTAATTATTTTCCTGTCTTTTCTTTATTCACACATTAAGGCGTTCTAACTTTTTACGTTTTTTTAATCCTTCATTTATTTTTTTCTACAGTTATTTGTAATTCTACTGTCTTCTTTCATAATTACTTTTGACACTATTTTCTTCATTCTCCCTTTTTTCCTTTCTTTTATCTTTCTCCTTGCCATTATTTACCTTCTTTCTTTCTTTCTTTCTTATGATAAATTTTTCACCTTTTTCTTTCTTTTCATATTTATTTACATTCATTTTTTCATTTTTTTTATTTTTTTCACCATTATTCATCGCGTTTCTTCCTCTTTTCATTATTATTCTCCCTGTCTTTTTTCTTTCTTTGTTCGTTTCTTTTTCCTATCGTTTCTTTCTTTTTGTCTTCCTTTCTGCTCGAAATTGTTCGCCATTTTTCTTTATTCGTTTTTTCTTTCTTTTCACATTTATATGCTTTTCTTTTTCATTTATTATTATTTTTTCACCATTCAGCGCCTTTCTTTCTTCACTTATTCATTATTCTCCATGATTGTTGCTTTTCTTTCGTTCCTTGTTTCTTTATTCCTTACTTTATTTCAATCTTTCCTTCGATATTTTTCTTTATTTGTTTTTGTCGTTATATTTACCGGTCATCGCCTGTCTTTCTTCAGTTCTTTATATTTCTCCCTGTCTAGATTCTTTCTTTATTCCTTCCTTCCTCCCTTTCTTTCTTTCTCGCGTTTTGTTATCTTTGTTAATGTTACTTTTTTCTCCTGTCACTTTTCCAGTTTATTTTATTTATTCACTAATTAATACTTTCTTTCTTTTTTACAACTCTTCACCATTATTTCTTTCATTTCACTCATCAATCTTCATTCAAAAATTTTTGCTTAACTTTTAAACTCTCTAATTTTTCAAATTCTTTTCTTTCATTCATTTTATTTTTCTCCTCGTTTTCTTTCCATCTTTCACGTTCTTTCTTTCTTTTTATAATTATATTCCATCGTTTTAAATTAAATTTTCTTTTTTTTTTCATTAATTTTCTCCATACCTTTCATTCTGTATTCTTTCTTTCTTTCTTTCTTTCTTCGTTCGTTCGTTCAGTAAAACAAAGGATATGGTTCAAGTGGCATTTTATCAATATTAATAAAATTCGTTTTTTGCAGCATTTCATTCGATCTCCAAAATTGGTTATATTTTACAAATTTTCACACGCATATAGGAAGGCACAAGCATATAAATAATATATATATATATATATATGTATACATTGAAGGATGTATAAACAGAGCATTTACTTAAATATTTGTATCTATAAAAGAATGTATAAACATAAAAATGTCTTAAGATAATTGTCGAACTTTGTCCATTTCATACTGTGTGACGTCATTTATTTACATTTGGATACGCATTGAGCAGATATGAATGTACGTGAGAGATTCATGGAAGATTGTAGTTTAAAAGCAGTAAAATCGACCTTGCCAACTAAACGATCGTCTGCGGCTCAATCGGTTAAGATATATCCGGCTATATGACGGTTCCGTATAGGATACAGGTTCGATTCCTTTTGGAGGACAAATATTTTTCTATGAAAATTTCTCGGGCATTCAGGCCGATAAATGTTATTAATAGTGTTTATTATAAACAGAGCATTTACTTAAATATTTGCAGATATAAAATGAATGTATAAACATAAAAATATCATAAAATAATTGCCGCCTTTGTCGATCGTGTTTAGAACAAGAATCCTCAAAAAGCACTGGACAGTGCGTTTCTAGGCACACACCCCCATTGCACTTTCATGCTTGGTCTGTCCGTTTGGGAATACCATGTACTGTGAACTTGGATGTGTGGTAGGTGTAATCGATAATGATTCTGAATTGTAAACAGAGAGCCGCATTCAATTCCTAATCGGGTTCGTTGTATTCACTTACACGTAAATACGCTTGGGAAAGGCACATATCCATATTTATTGCCTGTCAGTAAAATAATTAGTATCTTAAAAAACTTCTTACAATCAAAATACATTTTGGGGTTTAAATTATCTGAAAAGGGTTGATAAACCGTGTAAAGCAAATCAATAAAATCAAATTAGACACACTCACACCCATATATATATATATATATATATATATATATATATATATATATATATATATGTAGAGGAACCAATAGAACTGTCAAATGACCAAGGGAATTCAGAGCAGAATGAATCCATCCAGCCCTTATCTTAAATAACAACTTAAAAGAGACTGTCACACAAGGACTAACCAAATTTCATGATTAAAAAAACCCCAAAAAACAAATGAAAACTACAGAAAAAAGTTCATTTTCTCCATCAATTCATTTATTTTAGTAGTTCACTGCTACTAACAAGCAGAACTTTTTTTTCTCCTGATGATGGCCATGTTGGCCGAAACTAGTCGAGGAATCTGATTGAAATAATAAAAACGAAAAATATTAATATACAACACAGTGTGTCTGAAGATTTTAATTTTTTAATATTTTTATTGTTCAAAAGACACACACACACACACACACACACACACACACATATATATATATATTCAAGCATGTTTCATTAATTAATATAGACATATTATGTCTATTTATTTTTATAATAATCCTTTCAAGTTCTCTAATTATAATCTTGAGGTTAAGTTGAAATTCATCAAGGAAGACGCCGGAGTTTTATTAATCCAAGAACTTTTGATTTCCTCCAAGATCATCCTCGGGGATGAATTGCGAAGACAAACTTAATCTAACTGTAATCGTTGTGATAGATATTTTGCCGTTGCCATATAATAATTATTTTAAATTTAACCGTTGTGGTTAATATGTTTTGTTAACAAGCGTTCTCAATCCAAGTATTCCGAATTCAAAAGTCAACAGTGTCTTTCCAGAATGCTTATTGACTCTGCGTAGGATCAAAGTGTAGTTGCTGCAAGATGACATTTTGTGTTCTAATTTCAAACATTCATTTGTTTGAGTTTATGAAAGAGGCAGTCAAATGATTGCAGTTTCACAAAAATAGGGGACTGGAATAAACAAACGCTTATTTTCGATATGAACATTATTGAAATACGTATTTACTGGTATTTTTTTTTAACTTTATCACCTGCCATCTCGAGGAAACCTGTTTATTTCGTCCTCACAGTTTTCTGAAGAAAAAAAAAAATTCTTGCTGCATTTTTTAGTCTTCCAGAGAAATTCATTTTTTTCCTTTCGCTAAGATTCTTATGCAAAGGCCAAAACAAACATTAATCTACATTTCCAATAACTGATGAATATGGCGGATGGGTAAGAAACTAGATAAGAAGCGACGGAGATTCAGGTATACAAATAACAAAACTCATGTTATTTCCTACAAAAATGAAATTGCCAATTTTTGTGTAAAATATAGGCTCCAGACAAAGAGAAAATTGGATTTTCAAATTTATACTCATTGACTAATGAGGGCCCTGGAAAACAGGACGTTACATTTTGCGTCTATTGCAGACAATCTATTTTAGAATAATTGAAAGATCAAATCATTGCAAATGTTAACAGCGTTTCCATTTTGAATTATTTATTAGAAAACCAACAAAATATATTTTTCAAACAAATTAAACTTAGAGAATTAATTCTAAATTTTTCGGCTCCATTTTGAGCCGATTATTTTTTTTTTAAATTTCGATAACTAATCTTAATTATAAACTCTCATTATCATAGGTTTCGTAAATTACCGATTACTCGGTTTTGGGTCTGTCAAATTCGGAATAGTATTTTCTTTATTATTTCACACCAAGCAAGGTAATAATGCCACTAAGACGCAAGGGGTTACTGAGTGTGAAAGAATATGAGTGAAAGAAAACATTGAGAAGGAGAGAAAAATTAAAGGAACTGGAATTGAGAAGACAGAAGATATTGATCGACATTGCCTTTAAATTTTTGAAGATCAATGTTGACTGGAACTCAGGCAGCTAGAAGAGACTTCCACAAGCGAAAAATGCGAGAGAAGAAACGCATAATATAGAACATCCAGCCATTCCGACAGCAAAATTAATTGCTGATCTATTATTGTGCTTGAATTCTTAAAGTCTACGTACCAAAGAGGAAAACTAACCAGAACTATTATTATGAAAATATTTATACAAAAGTCACTAGGAAGCTACGATACGACGATGTGTAATGTGTACGCGGAAGTGCATGAAGACCAGGTGCCAGGTTAGGACTGAAAAATTGAGGATTCTTCTTTGGATTTTATCAAAAATCTCTAAATACTTAGCAGAAGCACCAGACCAGATGTGACAGGAATATTCAATGTATGGAATATTTTGAAATATATTATTCCCTTCCATATTATTATCTACATGCTTTTATAATTATTGCTAAACTTGCATTATCGGTAGTCGAAACATATTTTTTACTGTATTACGGCTACTACTGCTGCTGATACACAAACATACATGCTTTGAAAGTAAACATAATCTTGCGTGTCAAAATTCAAGTATTTTTGTTACTCATGTTCATCCTATACAAAGCCCAGGGCCTCTCAAGTTAGAACGTTATTGACGGCGGTTGTTATGTGAGCGGATATGAGCAAGGAGTGTGCTTTATACGGATAGGTGGTGAAGTTAACGGTTAATCCTACACTTGAACAGGTTAAGATTGTAGTGATCCGGGAAACATTATCATATGAGTCGGTTCTGCAGAGAAGAAACTGAGAAAGTGGATCTTACTTTTCACAAATGTAATACAGAAGAAATGAAGGTGATTTGCTACAATGTGTGTTGCATGGTGGGTCCTAGTCATGAAGGTTAGAAATAGCAAAACCAAGGAATGCTATCCATCCGAGCACTTTCCATGGAAGTAACGATAGAGGTTGGAAAATAATTTGTCACCCAAAAGGATTCGGAGACGATTTTGGACTCTATCAAAATTGGAAAGTGAGGACTGAGAATCTCCTGTCCAAATATGACAAAAATACCTCATTTTAGATCTGATCTGGTTCTTGTAAAGGTAGAAGATAGCATAAAGAGTAAGGTATTACTGTCGAGGTACAGGGAGCCAACGATTTTACCTGCATTTTTAGCAATGGATTGTATGTACCTAGGTATAGGGTTACAGATTAAAACGCACAGTTTATGCGAAGTGAGAGGGAAGATAATGGTTAACCCTAGACTTGAACCGGTTAAGATTCTAGTGATCGAGGAAGCATCTTCTTGGAAGTTACTTCCATAGAGCAGTGGTTTGTGAGAAAAAGCTGCTCATGTGGAGCTTACTTCTCACTAATGGAATATGGCGGGAATAAGGGTGATTCTCTCTAATGGGCGTGGCATGGTGGGGTCCAACCCATGACAGTTAGAACAGGTGAAACTGAGGAATGTAGTTCATCTGAACATTTTCCATGGAAGTAGAGATAGAGAAGTGAGAGGTTTGCAATATCCTGTCCATGTGAGAAATGTTTCAGGGTAGAAAATAATTTTTACCCACAAGGATGCGGAGACGCTTTTGAACTCTATCGAAACAGGAAAGTGAGGACTGAGCAGTTCCTGGCCAAATAAGACAATAATACCTCATTTTAGGTCTGATCTGGTTCTTGTAAAGCTAGAGGATAGCACGAGGAGGCAGGTACTGATTAAACATTTTCCCGTGTATTTAGCGATGTCTCATGTGTACGAGTTCCTCTTGATGTCTGTGGTGAGTTTAAAGCCCAATCGTCGCTCAAGGCATAGAGCTTCCCCGAGGGGACATCAATTTGTCGTAAGTAGTTGTTCGGGTTCCGACTGCGATGAAGTTTGGTTTACGAAACATTAAATGTAACCAGTTAGTTTTCCCAAAACAGGGATATTAGAGCTAAATCGGATGAGAGATCAGCTGCCAATCGCTGGTCATCACGGGTTTAGGAAGGGCACTCATATATCGTCGGCATAAATCGCATGTCTTAGCTGGAGGGGGGGTAGAGTTAGTGACTCCTTTGAACAGTTTCTATATATTACAAACTCTTTCAACACATAATAACAAAATATCTGACATTTGGATCTTCAAGGGACTGACAATATTTCGTTTTTTTTTGTTTTTTTTTTGTTTTTTTCATATTTAGTAAATATACACATCTAACTCTAAATATACTTAAAACAAGAAATTGTTTAAATTTAAACAAGCGTTGAATTTTCGGTTTTTACAAGTTACCTTCTAAATCTTCTATGTGTTGTGGCCATTCGGGACGTTGACGATCATGGCTCTCCACAATTTTCTGACCCTTTTATCGCTCAATAACTTTCTGTGTTATTAATGAATACAATGATAGTCATTTTTGGAATGATATTTACTAAGCTTAGATTCGATGCGAGGCTAGCATCTTAATTTTAGGGCTTACGACCCCATCACGTTGAAACAGCGGTTCCTCTACGATTACCGAAGTTAAGGAAACCTGATCAGTATTTACTGGGTAACCACTTTGGTATACCAGGTGCTGCAAAGCTTGGGTATGCGGGTGGTGTAATGAATTCGAAATTGTTAATCGGAGAGTTGAGTTCCAGTTCCATTTGGGTTCGTTATATTCAGTGACACACAAAATATTCTTGGGAAAGATATGATTCCTCCTCTTCCACTTCTCACCTATGGGTTAATTCGTAAGAGGTGCATAGCTAAAACCATTATTTTCTGAAAACAAAATGCGTACAAAATATTTATATTTCAGCATTAAATAAGAGGTTGATATGCCGCTAAACAAAATCAAGCAACCAATTTATTTTTAGAATACTGAGCTATTTATTTCCCTTTTTTTAAGATTTCTGTGCTTCAAATAATAAACCTGTTGCAATTAATGACAAAAATAGACACTAGATGTCCAAAAACACGTGAAATTATATATACTGATTTTCTAAGTGTAGTTTTGATGTGGCACAAGTCCGTAAGTATGGGCTACACAGTGAGGATTGAACTCAGTACTCAGTCGTAATTGTTCTAGCGAGACAAGCTTGCTAACCATTACACCAACCCGAGGTGCCCCTAATTTTGTAAGCGTATCTTAGATGTGGAACAAGGCCGAAAGTATGGGGCACCTAGTGAGGATCGAACTCACTCTCCAGTCGTAACTGTTTTAGCCAAACAAGTTTGCTAACCATTACATCACCCCGAGGCGCCCCTGATTTTCTAAGCGTAGCTCAGATGTGGCACAAGGCCGAAAGTATGCGGTACCCAGTGACGATCGAATTCACTATCCAGTCGTAACTGTTTTAGCCAGACAAGCTTGTTAACCATTACACCACGCCGATGTGAGCCTTAAAATTATACATATATTTTTTTGAATTTTGATTTTCTTTCTTTTTTACTGGGGCAATTTATTTGATCCAATTCCGGTTTTCTAATTCAAGT
>CAHIKZ030001506.1:0-7500 GCA_903632075.3 Acanthosepion pharaonis | reverse complement strand
CGTGTTTGTTTCAAACGAGGCAGTTAATTTGACTTCATAATTAGTCACGTTCTTTCCGAGTGAAATGATATTACGAATCAAACTCCATTATTCGAAATATTTTCTTATATTAGATGCCTGAAAATATTCCAGCTTCTTTGAATATTTCATGTTTTCCCCGTTTCTTGTGCGTTATTTTTAGCAAAATATCACATCACTCAGGTGTGCCAGCTTTTCCCTCCAAAGTTCAGAATCGGCTCTATTTCACTTTGAGCACTTACACGATCTAAACACGGCGTTGAAAAGGGGGGAGTATTTTATATTGTCGGCGTGATTAATGAGTACGCAAAAGAAGTAAAAAGCGAACCCCAAACAGGAAGTTGTGTAATGTTTTCAAATATGGCAAGGACGCTGGAATGAATGCATGAGTTGACAATAATGTTACTTTCACGAGAACGACCGTATTTTGGTGAAATGTTTCGTCAATATTACATGTCTGACTCAGTTTTCGAGAGATACTAACTGCAAATTCTTTATTTACAAATCCGCCTAATGGATATGTGTGAACATACATACACAACAATGTATTACCACAAAATTAAGCATATAGAAAGATGTATGACTTATAGATGACTGCCATAAAAAGACAAAAAATATTTTTATTACAACTCATGATGATAATAGATAATAAGTAAATCTGAAAAATGTCAAAGAAGGCGCAGGTATAAAGGACATCTTTCTACAGCATTGGTTCGGAAGAAGGAGCAGCATCGAATGGTCAGCATGTTCACCTGACCTAACACCAATGGATTTCTTTATTCGAATGAAGTAAAGAACAAGGTTAATGAGAGGAATTTATTGAAATGGATGTAAATTGGAATTTGTGTCATTCTCTGTGGCATCGTGGTCTCCAGAGATTCCAGGAATGTTGCAATATTGAAGGAAGACATTTTGAGCGCTTAAGAGATTAAAAGATGCTAAAAATGTAGGGAAGATTTTATACAATTCTAATAACATTTAAAAAAAAATAACGTGCATACCTACTAAGTATATGCCTACCTTTTGCCAACCTTGTATACAAAATTGACATAATTCCTTGTGATTGGATAGCATTTTCTACTTTTATTGGATAGGAGCCAGTTACGGTCTTGTGAAGCAATATGTTTTCGTAATATGAGCAGAAGAAAATTATAGATTGTGTCATAAGTAATTTCTCTTTTCGGAAACTATTTCTTATGAATAATCAAGTGTGGTTTGAGAGAGAGTTATTTCTGTTTACTGGGACTATAAAAAGACACTATACGCGAAGCTTGTATTCTCAGATGAATAAAGCTTTCTTAAAACGTACACCGGCATACTTTTGTCATTACATTAATTATATTAAAGAATGTACCATCCTAACTACTAATCCTGCGTGGTATTTAAGAATACATTTCCTGTACATTAACCCTGCCTTTGTTTTGCAAAGGCGCAATGGATTAAATCAAAACAAAGGCCACAAATTTCGGAACTCAGTTGACTTGTTCTATCCCCATCCTCTAGATTCATAACCGATTGGGGGTTCAAGTCCGATTGGGGGTTCAAGATCGAGTGGGGGTTCAAGTTCGAGTGGGGGTTCAAGATTACAATCGATTACATAATTTTTGTATTGTTCCAAAACCCTTTGCTGGGGAAAACTTTCCGTAATATAAACCAGATTCAAGCGTTTGTCATAAATTTTTTTAACATTAACACACGCGGAATTTTACTCAAAACATATAAAAAAGTTGCTTGATAAACGGCATCAATGCACTGCAAATAAAAGTGAATCTATAAATGACTCAAGTTAATATGAAACCTGTTAATCGTAAAAGTACTGCGGAGAGAAATTTCAGTTGTCAATCAAATGAAACTTGGCAGACTTAAAGGAAATTCCAGATTGAAATGTAAGAAAATACTTCGTTTTCTTAAAAGATGGATACAAATAATTCGTTCGTTTGGAAATTCGTTAATCTTCTGTGCCTGTTTTTCGTTTCCCGCCTAACCACGGCCACTTATCCCAAAATGTCCTCCAGCTGAAATGACTGACAGGAAACATATGACAATTTATTTCAGGAACATCGAGTTTCTTTTGCGTTGTGAGAAACAGATTGAAATTGGCCACATCAAGGAAAGGACGAACAAATAGATTTGTGCTGAGGCGATAAAAGAAGTGTGACTCAGACGAAGTAAAGAATATTCCCGTTAATTCCAACAGAGGCAGATATAAAATCCAGTATAGGAGAAGCTACTACAAATATTCGATTTGCACACACAACCGTGTAGAGCTATTTCCTAAGCTTGGTTTAGTCTGGAAAAGGGACGAATGAGATCAGTAAGTAGATTATGTATTCTGTATTCAAACTAATAACGACCTTTGACTTTTGACGGGGGTGATAAAATTCCAGATGTCTCCAACATGTAGCAAGCCAATACCAATGTTGATTATGAAAAAAGAAAACACCCTCATATAAATCGATAGCATATATATATATATATATATATATATATATATATATATATATATATATATATATGTGTGTGTGTGTGTGTGTAGTAATGATACAATATGGTAATCGTACTGGAATTTCCAGGAGGATATAGATCCAAGGGAAAGCTCTGTTAAAGAACAGAGCAAAATTGTTATTAATTATTAAAAACAACCACTTAAAATCCCATTGTTAATAAAAGACAGCAGCCCTCAATCTTCAAGACCTATTACATATGGGATTTTAAGTGTTTGATATTCTTTATATATATATATATATATATATATATATATATATATATATATATATATACATTTGGAGAACTTCCGCATCGTATTCGACGTATGAGGGTCAATCAGCTCAGCTCCAGAAATCAGCAAATATGATTTGATTCTAATGGTGAAGGTTTTGTGTAGAACCAACCACACATTTAAAGAGACCTGGTGCACTACGTGCCACAAGATCCCCAAACGACCCTTTGCAGGTTTTGAAGTCAGAGTTGTTCTTCTTCTTGACCAGTTGCCATCCAAGGCTATACAACCTAGTCTTTTATGCCTATCCTAAGGGTATTAGCAGGTAAGTGGAGGTAATGGATTCGATTTATATATACATACATATATATATATATTATTGCTATTAACCAGAATTAACCAGAATCATTTTAATAATAAATTTTGGGACTGTTGATTAATTGTTATTGTAAGTAACTCTATAGTGATTTTGTTGCCACCCTATATATATATATATATATATATATATATAAAATATATATATTAAATAAAACAGACCACATTAAAGTTCCAAGTAATAAATTAATTTTGTTTGGAAGTAAAAGTCTGATGATCCGTAGTCCTTTTAAAAGGCTGTAGTGAAATAATTAATTACATGGAAACTTAAAGTGGTCTGTTTTTATTTAAATTATTTGCTCTGGATTTATATTGAGCTCTCTGATGTTATCCTCCTTTGGTTTACCCATACGGATTACCTAGTTTTTCACCTATATTTTATATATATATATATATATATATATACTATATATATATATATATATATATATATATATATATATATATAAAATAGTAAACTAGAAAAGGTTACGTTCGGACCCACAAATATTCTTACTAAATAGCTCCAGAGAAACACAAACAAAATAGTCGTTCGAATAGTACAATAGACTACACAAATGCACCACTGAAATGCATATATAAAAATTCGAGGAAAAACAAAAAATGATCAAGGCGATTGCGTTTAGAATGAAATAAATTGTCGCCTCTGACTGTTGTCATCACTTTTATTTTACATATGTTCTATACTTGATACTGAAACTTTAATCCATATATATAGCATACCTTAAAATTATATATATATATATATATTCTATAATAGTATATATTTGTGCAGCAACCCTACTATTGTGATTGTTTCCTTGGATATGGATTATTTTATAAAGATTCATTCAGTTTTTCTCGTTATCTTGCAATTCTTGATGGCTAAATGTGTCTAGGAATTCTCAGTAATTGCTTTAAATCTTGTATCTTAAAAGTTATTAAACAATTAGATTCGAGTGCTCGAAACAATGAAAGCTACGGACAAAATAATTCAGTTTCTGCACTTGATTTGCTTCTATTGATGTCGAGCTACCTTAAGACCTTATGCATTTGATACTCTTAATGTGAAGACTTTCTTGAAAGTGCTTGAAATTTTCTTGCTTCTGACATAAGTACAAAGCATACTGACTCAAAGAAAAAGCTGAATAGTGATGGCAATACATGATCCTTTCAAATTCTTCTTGAACATTTAGCAGAGTTAGCTTTCAAAAAAAAATCAGTAAAGACAGTATATAATAATTCTTGTCCATTTTATTCAACGGAACATGCACCTCTCTCTCTCTCTCTCTCTATATATATATATATATATATATATATATATATATATGGAGGGGGTGGTGAGAGATTGCAACTTCAACACCGATATTCAAAAACCTCTAAATACTTGCATTGGTTATATAATCACCACTTTCTCTCGTATATCAACTTGTCAATTAGTGTAATTCTTTCAAATATCAACAACACATCATAGATAACAAAAATAAGACAGATATTAGTAGATAGTACCAAAATACTATATAACACTAAATATAAGGTAACGCTTAAAATAATCAAATTAAATTAATTTCGTTAATGTATCGGCATTTTATAATGTCTATAAAGTATTGAATTGTCTGTCTTCTTGTGCTCTCAAGGATTAAATTTGTTTTTACCCTCTTTAAACCGTCTTTCATATATTATCTCATTTGTATATGATATATACATATATATATATATATATATATGTGTGTGTGTGTGTGTGTGTGTGTGTGTGTGTGTGTGTGTGTGTATTTGAAAAGTAATATTCATAAAAAAACATCAAAATGAACTTAATAAAGAAATAAAGTTTTATGACACTATTTACATCGTTCGGACAATCACCCTCATGATTGGTTGCATATTTATCAGTAACTTTCGGACGTTGTACACTCTGGCCTTATTTAAGTGGTTGGAATATCGAACTTTGTTTCGATAGCTGGGGTAGACTGTTCTAGTTCCACGTGCCATGTCTAATGGATGTCAGTTATGTATTAATTCCCCTCTCCAAGTTTTCCACTGCCTTAGCAAGGTATTAAACTCACACTCTTTAGGTCCAGTCACTGGATCTAACTAACGCCTTTATCCATAGCAACCATTTTATCAGTGCTCATATTGCAATTTTTGTGGTTATTATTGCTTGTTTTTTTTTGTTTGTTTTTTACCAGAGCTCATATTGCAATTTTTGTTGTTATTATTGCATTTCTCTGGCAATCCTTATTACTGGTTCCCATATTGTATTCATTTCAATTTGAAATTAGTTCCGTCACTCGAATAAAACTTTCCGAGCGGAAACAGTGAGAAGATGCATTAATGCCGAAACCCCGTGACAGTAATAAATTTCTTAGTTTTGCCTGCACTTGTTCTGACACGACAAGGCCCTTTTCTATAGAGAGATCCCACGGTGCTGATGAACCGAGGAGGAATTCCATATACTGTGGTTGTCTTCCACAGATTGTGGGGGGCTGAAATAAGACAATGTTTGGTTAATTATGCTGTAGGCCCCATGTAAAAAATTATCGTTCGAATGCAAATAAGTCCTCGTCTGATGGTCATTAGTATCAATCTTTTGTAGAGCATTTTTTGTCCTTCCATTGCCAAATTGATTAGAGGAATCGTTCAAGAGAGATGAGCTTCTAATATATGAAATACAAGTCTTCAGTGTCCACTTTTATATTTACACGCTCTGTCCTTGATATTGAGCACTTTTGCCCAATATAGTATAAATTTCTTATGCTACTCAATTCAAAGGTCATCATCCTTAAGTGTGCAGCTATATCAACTTTAACAGACGCACGTGAACTTTGTTTATTTAAAAGAAAATGTGTTTACGTGGCCATAAAAACCTATAAGAACCAACCGTCAGTTACTATTGATACGCTAGTCAGAGAATACTAAAAATTCCATACTCGATCTATAAATCGGCTAGCCTAAAAATTAATAATGAAATTTAGTTAAGGCTATAATTATTTACCGTTCACACTATTGTTTGCACGTCTTTCCATTATACCCAACGTCCTTATGTCTTTCGATCAGGTTAGCTTCGAACTGGACATAACACTTTCATTTTATTTTACGAGTGGGTAGATTGTTCTCGTCGCTCGATATCTTGTCGTGCCATGTTAGTACTCTTCATATTGCTCTAGTAAAGTCTGTGCTACTGGCCTAAGTTGAACTCACAGTGCGTCATCAAATTCACGATCGACACTGTTCCACCTAAGTTATTAGACTTTGTCATTTTGAAATTCCGTTAATGGGTGAACTGTAAAAGAACATTTTCCCATTGCATTTCTGTAAATATGGGCGTTATTATATCCATGATATAATAACATTGAATCTGGACACTTCAAGGCGGTGTAGTTGCTTTTGTCTCGCTAAACAATTACGACTGAGTAGTGAGTTCGATCTCGTCATGTACTTCTGCCACATCTGGGCTACGCTTGGAAAATCATATAATAACTCTATTTCGAGGACGGAACGGAATTTGCTGTTGAAAAAAATATCAAATAAGTTTTGTTCTTCGATAAATTTTATGATGCTATACATGTACACAAAATTACATTTTCTGGCCTGTTTGTCCGTTTCCCTGTCCTGGTATATCATGTCTAGAACAACAAGCTTCCTGTTTTATTCTTCTTAACATTATTCCATTGTACCGAAAGGAAAATTGAAGTTACAGAATTTTCTCTATGAACCTAAGTGTTTTTTTGTTTTTGTTTTTTCTGTAAGACCAGAATATTTGATTATGACGTCCTTCTTCTCCCAGAACTGATTTACTGCCTTCTTCACTTCCAGTCCCTTGACGGACATCACATAATTCTCGTGACTGTCTCAGCGAAAAATAATAATCACTTGGGATCCTACATTTTTAGTCGGTATTATTTTTGTTTGTTTTTACCTGGTCACTAAAAACAACTATCCGATCTCCCCGGTTTTCTACCCCGCTGTGTTTGAAACTTAGACAGGGCAGGACCAGCGAGGGTCGGGGGGCCCATACAAGTTAATTCCCCGGGGGGGGCAAAAAACAAATAAAATAAAACTCCAACCAAACAAAATTGCTTTTAAAAAGGGTAACAACCTTTTTTTATCTTTAAAAATCCGTTAAAAAAAAAAAATTGTTTTTTCAATTTCCCCCGCCCCCCTCTTGGTTTGGGAAAACCTTCACACAATAAGGAAAAAGTCCCCAATTTTCCTCTTTCTAGAATCATTATTATGTCGGGGGTGGTTCGGCGACCTGGGGCTAATTTTTATCGATCTTTCAGTTAATTCTTTCTCCCAATTTGGGGGTAACCCTTTTTTTCTACTTGGGCTGGAAGTTCTTCTTGTCCCGAGGTTCTTTTCTCCCCTTTTCCCTCGGGGGTGAACTCTAACTGCAACCCTCCTTCAGCTCA
>CAHIKZ030001505.1:500000-512500 GCA_903632075.3 Acanthosepion pharaonis | reverse complement strand
AAAGACAAAGAATTATAAAAAAGAGAGAGAGAGAGAGAGAGAGAGAGGAAAGAGAGAGAGAGATGAAAATAATTTGAATTGTTTCAAAAAGCAAGGAAATTAAGATGAACGAAATACTTGTCAAGAATTAAACATGGTTGACAGGGCTTCATTCGATAAAATTTTGAATATTTAAAAACAAATAATTATTAAGAGAGAAGAGAAGAGAGAGAGAGAGAGAGAGAGAGAGAGAGAGAGAGAAAGTGAATAATTGCGAGAAAAGCAAGTGAAAAAAGATGAACGAAAAACTTGAAAGAATTAAACATGGTTGATGAAGGGGAATCTTCGATAAAATTTTGAATATTACGACAAAGAATTAAAAGAGAGAGAGAGAGAGAGAGAGAGAGAGAGAGAGAGAGATTCGAGATTTGAAAATTTGAGAGAAAAAAGAAGTGAAATTAAGATGAACGAAATATTGTCAAGAATTAAACATGGTTGACAGGGCTTCAAAATATGATAAAATTTTGAATATTACGGAAAGAATTATTAAGAGAGAGAGAGAGAGAGAGAGAGAGAGAGAGAGAGAGAGAGAAGAGAGAAAGGATTGTGTGAATAATTGAAAGGAAAAGCAAGTGAAATTAAGATGAACGAAATACTTGTCAAGAATTAAACATGGTTGACAGGGCTTCATCTGATAAAATTTTTGAATATTACAAAAAGAATTATTAAGAGAGAGAGAGAGAGAGAGAGAGAGAGAGAGAGAGAGAGAACTAATTCAGATATAATTAAGAGGAAAAGCAAAAAATTAAGATGAACGAAATATTGTCAAGAATTAAACAGAAAGACAGGGTTTCATTCGATAAAATTTTGAATATTACGACAAAGAATTAGAAAGAGAGAGAGAGAGAGAGAGAGAGAGAGAGAGAGAGATTGAGAGAGATTTTAATGAATAATTGTGAATAAAAGGAAAAAGAAGTAAATTAAGAATGAACGAAAACTAGTCAAGAATGAAACATGGGGACAAAAATTCATATCGATAAAAATTTTGAATAGAACAACAAAGAATTATTAAGAGAGAGAGAGAGAGAGAGAGAGAGAGAGAGAGAGATTTGAATAAAACGACAAAAAAGCAAAAGTGAAATAAAAGATGAAAAAAAGAGTCAAGAATTAAACATGGTTGACAGGGCTTATCTGATAAAAATTTTGAATATCACAAAAAAGAATAGAGAGAGAGAGAGAGAGAGAGAGAGAGAGAGAGAGAGAAAATTGAAAGGAAGAATAGGAAAAGCAAGATGAATTAAGATGAACGAAATACTTGTCAAGAATTAAAGGGTGACAGGGGATTTAAAATAAAATTTTTGAAAATTAGACAAAGAATTAAAGAACAAAGAAGAGAGAGAGAGAGAGAGAGAGAGAGAGAGGAGAAAAGAGAGGATTAAATAAATAATTTTGGAAAAAAAAGTGAAATTAAGATGAACGAAAGAGAGAAAAGAATTAAACATGGTTGACAGGGCTTCATTCTGATAAAAACATTGAATATTACGAAAAAGAATTAAGAAGAGAGAGAGAGAGAGAGAGAGAGAGAGAGAGAGAGAGGTTTGAAACAATTCATTGAATAAAAAAAAAATAAAAAAAAAGATGAAAGAAATAAAAAAAAGAATTAAAGATGGGACACAGGGCTTCATTGATAAAAAAAAAATAAATGTTTACGAAAAAGAATTATTTTGAGAGAGAGAGAGAGAGAGAGAGAGAGAGAGAGAGAGAGAGAGAGATTTAATTTTTATTAAAGAAAACAGTAATTAAGATGAACGAAATAGAAGTCAAGAATTAAAATGGTTGACAGGGTTTATCTGATAAAATTTTTGAATATTACGACAAAGAATTATTAAGAGAGAAAGAGAGAGAGAGAGAGAGAGAGAGAGAGAGAGAGAGAGATTTGATGAATAATTGTAGAAAAGCAAGTGAAATTAAGATGAAAAAATACTGAAAGAAGAATTAAAGATGGAGACAGAGGGCTTCATCTGATAAAATTTTTGAATTTTACAAAAGAATTAAAAGAAGAGAGAGAGAGAGAGAGAGAGAGAGAGAGAGAGAGAGAAAATGCAGAAATAATTGAAAAGGAAAAAAGAAGTGAAAATTAAGATGAAAAAAAGAGTCAAGAATTAAACATGGATGATAGGGCTTCATCTGATAAAAAAAGGAAATTTTACAAGAATTATTAAGAGAGAGAGAGAGAGAGAGAGAGAGAGAGAGAGAGAGAGAGAGATTTCAGAAAAAGAAATAAAAGGAAAAAAATTAAAAAAGAAATGAAATAAACACGAGAAGAAAGAAAAATGGTTGATGGGCAGAATTGAACAAAATTTTTGAATATTACAAAGAATTATTGAGAGAGAGAGAGAGAGAGAGAGAGAGAGAGAGAGAGAAAATGAAAATGCAAAATAATTGCGAAAGGAAAAGAAAAAAAGAAGATGAACGAAAATTTGTCAAGAATTAAAGATGGAGAGACAGGGCAGATTGAATAAAATTTTTGAATAAAGAAGAAAAAGAATTATTAAAGAGAGAGAGAGAGAGAGAGAGAGAGAGAGAGAGAGAAAAAATTTGATTGTTAATAATTGCGAGAAAAGTTCGAAATTAAGATGAACGAAAAGAGAGAGAAGAATTAAACATGGTTGACAGGGGACTGAAAATAAAAATTATTTGAATATTCAACAAAGAAGAATTAAGAGAGAGAGAGAGAGAGAGAGAGAGAGAGAGAGAGAGAGAGAGAGATTTTTTATGAAATAATTGCGA
Organism: Acanthosepion pharaonis; assembly: GCA_903632075.3. Taxonomy (NCBI): domain Eukaryota; kingdom Metazoa; phylum Mollusca; class Cephalopoda; order Sepiida; family Sepiidae; genus Acanthosepion; species Acanthosepion pharaonis. The sequence continues at coordinate 509,731 of CAHIKZ030001505.1, read as the reverse complement.
GGAAAAAGCAAGTAAAAGAAAGATGAACGAAATTGAGAGAGAGAAGAATTAAACATGGCTGACAGGGTTTCATCTGATAAAAATTTTGGAATATTACGACAAAGAATTATTAAGAGAGAGAGAGAGAGAGAGAGAGAGAGAGAGAGAGAGAGAGAGAGAGATTCCGATAGAAAATAAAAGAGGAAAAGCAAAAGAAATTAAGATGAACGAAATAGAGAGTCAAGAATTAAACATGGCTGACAGGGCTTGCATCTGATAAAAAAAATTTTTAAGAAGACAAAGAATTATTAAGAGAGAGAGAGAGAGAGAGAGAGAGAGAGAGAGAGAGAGAGAGAGATTTGGTGAAATAATTGCGAAAGAAAAGGAAAAGAATAAAAAGATGAACGAAAAAAACGAGAAGAATTAAAAAGATGGTTGAGAGGGCTTCATCTGATAAAAATTTTTGAATATTAAAAATGGACAAAGAATTAGAATGATTGAGAGAGAGAGAGAGAGAGAGAGAGAGAGAGAGAGAGAGAGAGAGAGAGAGGAAAATAACATAAATTGCAGGAAAAGTAAGTGAAAAAAGATGAAAAAATAGTTGTCAAGAATTAAACATGGTTGAAGGGCTTTTTATCGAGATAAAATTTTGAATATTACGACAAAGAATTATTAAGAGAGAGAGAATTGAGAGAGAGAGAGAGAGAGAGAGAGAGACCCCGTGAATAATTGTGAGGAAAAGTAAGTTTATTAAGATGAACGAAATACTTGAAGAATTAAAAATGGAGACAGGGCTTCATCTGATAAAAATTTTGAATATTACGAAAAAGAATTATTAAGAGAGAGAGAGAGAGAGAGAGAGAGAGAGAGAGAGAGAGAGAGAAGAGAGAGAGAGAACCCATTTGAGGAAAAGCAAGATTCTTAAGATGAACGAAATAGAGAGTCAAGAATTAACAGGTTGATAGAAAATGGGCTTCTTCTGATAAAATTTTGAATATTAAACAAAGAATTATTAAGAGAGAGAGAGAGAGAGAGAGAGAGAGAGAGAGAGAGAGAGAAATTTGTGAATAATTGCGAGGAAAAGAAGGGAAAAAAAGATGAACGAAATTTTGTCAAGAATTAAACATGGTTGATTTTAAAAATTGTCGATAAAATTTTTTGAATGTTACGACACAAAGATTGAAGAAGAGAGAGAGAGAGAGAGAGAGAGAGAGAGAGAGAGAGAGAGAGGATTATTTACCCAATTTCGAGGAAAAGCAAGTGAAATTAAGATGAACGAAATACTTGGCAAGAATTAAAAATGGTTGATGCAATTCATCTGATAAAATTTTTTGTCTATTAAAAAAGAATTATTAAAGAAGAGAGAGAGAGAGAGAGAGAGAGAGAGAAAGAGGAAGGAATAATTGTGAGGAAAAGCAAGTGAAATTAAGATGAACGAAAAAAGAGTCAAGAATTAAACATGGTTGACAGGGCTTCATCTGATAAAATTTTTGAATATTACAAAAAGAATTATTAAGAGAGAGAGAGGAGAGAGAGAGAGAGAGAGAGAGAGAGAGAGAGAGAGAGAAAAAGAGGAAATGTGAAATTGCGAGGAAAAGGTGAAATTAAGATGAACGAAATATTTGTGTGAATTAAACATGGTTGACAGGGTCATAAATATAAAATTTTGAATATTAAAGAAAGAATTATTAGAGAGAGAGAGAGAGAGAGAGAGAGAGAGAGAGAGAGGGACAATGGAATAATTATAAAGGAAAAGATCAGAAATTAAGATGAACGAAAATTTGTCAAGAATTAAAACATGGTTGACAGGGGCTTCATTCAGATAAAATTTTTTGAAATTTAAAACAAAGAATTATTAAGAGAGAGAGAGAGAGAGAGAGAGAGAGAGAGAGAGAGAGAGAGAGAAATGCAGTGTGAATAATTGCGAGGAAAAGAAGTGAAATTAAGATGAACGAAATACTTGTCAAGAATTAAACATGGTTGACAGGGGGACCATCTGATAAAAATTTTGAATATTACGACAAAGAATTATTAAGAGAGAGAGAGAGAGAGAGAGAGAGAGAGAGAGAGAGAGAGAGAGATAATTTGAATAATTGGAAAAAAAGCAAAAATTAAGATGAACGAAATATAGAACAAGAATTAAACATGGTTGACAGGGTTTATAAATTATAAAATTTTTGAATATTACGACAAAGAATTATTAAGAGAGAGAGAGAGAGAGAGAGAGAGAGAGAGAGAGAGAGAGAAATGAAATTGGTGAGGAAAAGCAAGTGAAATTTGGAAGATGAACGAAAAACTTGTCAAGAATTAAAGAATGGAGACAGGGCTTCAAATGTCTGATAAAATTTTGAATATTACGACAAAGAATTATTAAGAGAGAGAGAGAGAGAGAGAGAGAGAGAGAGAGAGAGAGATTTGGTGAAAAAATTGTGAGGAAAAAAAGGTGAAATTAAGATGAACGAAATACTTGTCAAGAATTAAACATGGTTGACAGGGCTTCATCTGATAAAAATTTTTGAATATTACGACAAAGAATTAAAAGAGAGAGAGAGAAGAGAGAGAGAGAGAGAGAGAGAGAGAGAGAGAGATTTGATGAATAATTGGGACAGAAAAATGCAAGTGAAATTAAGATGAACGAAATACTTGTCAAGAATTAAACATGGTTGACAGGGCTTCATTCGATAAAAATTTTTAATTTTTACAAAAAAGAATTATTAAAAGAGAGAGAGAGAGAGAGAGAGAGAGAGAGAGAGAGAGAGAGAGAAATTCAATAAAAGGAAAAAGCAAGTGAAATTAAGATGAACGAAAATACTTGTCAAGAATTAAACATGGTTGACAGGGGTTATCTGATAAAAATTTTTAGAATTTTATGACAAAGAATTATTAAGAGAGAGAGAGAGAGAGAGAGAGAGAGAGAGAGAGAGAGAGAGAGAGATTTAAAAAATTAAGGAAAAAAAGTAGGAAATTAAGATGAACGAAATACTTGTCAAGAATTAAACATGGTTGACAGGGCTTCATCTGATAAAATTTTGAATATTAACAAAGAATTATTAAGAAGAGAGAGAGAGAGAGAGAGAGAGAGAGAGAGAGAGAGAGATTGGTGAGAATAATTGTGAGGAAAAGCAAGGAAATTAAGATGAACGAAATACTTGTCAAGAATTAAAACATGGTTGACAGGGCTTCATCTGATAAAAATTTTTGAATATTACGACAAAGAATTATTAAGAGAGAGAGAGAGAGAGAGAGAGAGAGAGAGAGAGAGAGAGATTTGATGAATAATTGCGAGGAAAAAGCAAGGAAATTAAGATGAACGAAATACAAGTCAAGAATTAAACATGAAGTTGACAGGGAATAATTCATCTGATTGAAAATTTTGAATTTGTTTACAAAGAATTAAAATTAAGAGAGAGAGAGAGAGAGAGAGAGAGAGAGAGAATAGAGAGAGAGATGAGAGAGAGGAGACAAAATTCTTTTGAGACAAAGATTCGGTGAATAATTGAGAGGAGAGAGAGGATGAAAAAGCAAGTGAAATTAAGATGAACGAAATATTGTCAAGAATTAAACATGGTTGACAGGGCTTCATCTGATAAAAATTTTGAATTTTACGACAAAGAATTATTAAGAGAGAGAGAGAGAGAGAGAGAGAGAGAGAGAGAGAGAGAGGATTTGGTGTGAATAATTGTGGAAAAGTAAGTGAAATTAAGATGAACGAAATACTTGTCAAGAATTAAACATGGTTGACAGGGCTTCATCTGATAAAATTTTTGAATATTACGACAAAGAATTATTAAGAGAGAGAGAGAGAGAGAGAGAGGAGAGAGAGAGAGAGAGAGAGTGATGAATAATTGAATGAAAAAGAGAGAAAATTAAGATGAACGAAATATTTGTCAAGAATTAAACATGGTTGACAGGGCTTCATCTGATAAAATTTTTGAATATTACGACAAAGAATTATTAAGAGAGAGAGAGAGAGAGAGAGAGAGAGAGAGAGAGAGGATTTGACATGAATAATTGCGAGGAAAAGCAAGTGAAATTAAGATGAACGAAATACTTGTCAAGAATTAAACATGGTTGACAGGGCTTTTGAACCATTTGGAATTGAATTGAAAATTTTGAATATTATTACAAAGAATTATTAAGAGAGAGAGAGAGAGAGAGAGAGAGAGAGAGAGAGAGAGAGAGAGAGAGAGGATTCTGTGAATAATTGCGAGGAAAAGCAAGTGAAATTAAGATGAACGAAATACTTGTCAAGAATTAAACATGGTTGACAGGGCTTCATTCGATAAAATTTTGAATATTACGACAAAGAATTAATTATTAAGAGAGAGAGAGAGAGAGAGAGAGAGAGAGAGAGAGAGAGATTTGAGAGAAATGAATAATTGCGAGGAAAAAAGCAAGTGAAATTAAGATGAACGAAATATTGTCAAGAATTAAAACATGGTTGACAGGGCTTCATTCGATAAAAATTTTTGAATATTACGACAAAGAATTATTAAGAGAGAGAGAGAGAGAGAGAGAGAGAGAGGAGAGAGAGAGAGAGAGATGTGAATAATTGTTGACAAAAAAGCAAGTGAAATTAAGATGAACGAAATACTTGTCAAGAATTAAACATGGTTGACAGGGCTTCATCTGATAAAAAAATTTTGAATTTTACGACAAAGAATTATTAAGAGAGAGAGAGAGAGAGAGAGAGAGAGAGAGAGAGAGGGATTTGGTGTGAATAATTGCGAGGAAAAGCAAGTGAAATTAAGATGAACGAAATATTGTCAAGAATTAAACATGGTTGACAGGGCTTCATTCGATAAAATTTTTGAATATTACGACAAAGAATTATTAAGAATTAGAAGAGAGAGAGAGAGAGAGAGAGAAAGAGAGAGAACAAAGAAGAATTAAAAATGGAAACTAGGCTTCATCTGGAATAAAAAGAATTATTAGAGAAAAAGTGAAGAGAGAAATTAAGATGAACGAAATACTGAACGAAATGTCAAGAATTAAACATGGTTGACAGGGCTTCATCTGATAAAATTTTGAATAATTAAAACACAAAGAATTCATTAAGAAAGAGAGAGAGAGAGAGAGAGAGAGAGAGAGAGAGAGATTTTTGTGATAATTGATAAAAAAGAAAAGCAAGTGAAATTAAGATGAACGAAAATACTTGTCAAGAATTAAACATGGTTGACAGGGCTTCATTCGATAAAAATTTTGAATATTATTAAAGAATTATTAAGAGAGAGAGAGAGAGAGAGAGAGAGAGAGAGAGAGAGAGAGAATTGAATAATTGTGACAAAAAGCAAGGAAATTAAGATGAACGAAATACTTGTCAAGAATTAAACATGGTTGACAGGGCTTCATTTGATAAAATTTTGAATATTACGACAAAGAATTATTAAGAGAGAGAGAGAGAGAGAGAGAGAGAGAGAGAGAGAGAGAGATAGAGATTTGGTGTGAATAATTGGTGAGGAAAAAGCAAGTGAAATTAAGATGAACGAAATACTTGTCAAGAATTAAACATGGTTGACAGGGCTTCATTCGATAAAAATTTTGAATATTACGACAAAGAATTATTAAGAGAGAGAGAGAGAGAGAGAGAGAGAGAGAGAGAGAGAGAGAGAGAGAGAGAGAGAGAGAGAGATTAAAGAATTGCGAGGAAAAGCAAGTGAAATTAAGATGAACGAAATACTTGTCAAGAATTAAACATGGTTGACAGGGCTTCATTCGATAAAATTTTTTGAACATTACGAATTAGAATTATTAGAGAGAGAGAGAGAGAGAGAGAGAGAGAGAGAGAGAGAGAGGTTTGATGAATAATTGCGAGGAAAAGCAAGTGAAATTAAGATGAACGAAATACTTGTCAAGAATTAAAACATGGTTGACAGGGCTTCATCTGATAAAATTTTTATCTATTACGACAAAGAATTATTAAGAGAGAGAGAGAGAGAGAGAGAGAGAGAGAGAGAGAGATTATTTGGTGTGAATAATTGCGAGGAAAAAGCAAGTGAAATTAAGATGAACGAAATACTTGTCAAGAATTAAAAACATGGTTGACAGGGTCATATCTGATAAAATTTTTGAATATTACGACAAAGAATTATTAAGAGAGAGAGAGAGAGAGAGAGAGAGAGAGAGAGAGAGAGAGAGAGAGAGATTCGGTGAATAATTGCGAGGAAAAGCAAGGAAATTAAGATGAACGAAATATTGTCAAGAATTAAACATGGTTGACAGGGCTTCATCTGATAAAATTTTTGAATATTACGACAAAGAATTATTAAGAGAGAGAGAGAGAGAGAGAGAGAGAGAGAGAGAGAGAGAGATTCTGAATAATTGCGACAAAAAGCAAGTGAAATTAAGATGAACGAAATACTTGTCAAGAATTAAAACATGGTTGACAGGGCTTCATCGATAAAATTTTTTTGAATATTACGACAAAGAATTATTAAGAGAGAGAGAGAGAGAGAGAGAGAGAGAGAGAGAGAGAGAGAGGATTTGGTGGGAATAATTGTGAGGAAAAGCAAGTGAAATTAAGATGAACGAAATACTTGTCAAGAATTAAAACATGGTTGACAGGGCTTCATTCGATAAAATTTTGAATTTTACAACAAAGAATTAGAGAGAGAGAGAGAGAGAGAGAGAGAGAGAGAGAGAGAGAGAGATTTGGTTTGAATAATTGTGAGGAAAAAAGCAAGTGAAATTAAGATGAACGAAATATTGTCAAGAATTAAACATGGTTGACAGGGCTTCATCTCGATAAAATTTTTGAATATTACGACAAAGAATTATTAAGAGAGAGAGAGAGAGAGAGAGAGAGAGAGAGAGAGAGAGAGAGAGAGATTTATGAGGAAAAGCAAGTGAAATTAAGATGAACGAAATACTTGTCAAGAATTAAAACATGGTTGACAGGGCTTCATTCGAAAAATTTTGAATATTACGAAATTAAGATGAGAGAGAGAGAGAGAGAGAGAGAAAGGATTTGATGTAATTGCGAGAAAAAGAATTAAATGAACGAAATACTTGTCAAGAATTAAACATGTTGACAGGGCTTCATTGATAAAATTTTTGAATATTACGACAAAGAATTATTAAGAGAGAGAGAGAGAGAGAGAGAGAGAGAGAGAGAGAGATTTTTGGTGAATAATTGCGAGGAAAAGCAAGGAAATTAAGATGAACGAAATACTTGTCAAGAATTAAACATGGTTGACAGGGCTTCATCTGATAAAATTTTTGAATATTACGACAAAGAATTATTAAGAGAGAGAGAGAGAGAGAGAGAGAGAGAGAGAGAGAGAGAGGATTTGGTGAATAATTGCGAGGAAAAGCAAGTGAAATTAAGATGAACGAAATACTTGTCAAGAATTAAACATGGTTGACAGGGCTTCATTCGATAAAATTTTTTGAATATTACGACAAAGAATTATTAAGAGAGAGAGAGAGAGAGAGAGAGAGAGAGAGAGAGAGAGAGAGATTTGGTGAATAATTGCGAGGAAAAGCAAGTGAAATTAAGATGAACGAAATACTTGTCAAGAATTAAACATGGTTGACAGGGCTTCATCTGATAAAATTTTTTAATATTACGACAAAGAATTATTAAGAGAGAGAGAGAGAGAGAGAGAGAGAGAGAGAGAGAGAGATTTGGTGAATAATTGTGAGGAAAAAGCAAGTGAAATTAAGATGAACGAAATACTTGTCAAGAATTAAACATGGTTGACAGGGCTTCATTCGATAAAAATTTTTGAATATTACGACAAAGAATTATTAAGAGAGAGAGAGAGAGAGAGAGAGAGAGAGAGAGATTTGGAGAGAGAGAGAGAGAGAGAGAGTGAATAATTGCGAGGAAAAGCAAGTGAAATTAAGATGAACGAAATACTTGTCAAGAATTAAACATGGTTGACAGGGCTTCATCTGATAAAAAATTTGAATATTACGACAAAGAATTATTAAGAGAGAGAGAGAGAGAGAGAGAGAGAGAGAGAGAGAGAGAGAGAGAGAGAGAAAATAGAGAGAGGATCATGGCTGTGAATAATTGCGAGGAAAAGCAAGTGAAATTAAGATGAACGAAATACTTGTCAAGAATTAAACATGGTTGACAGGGCTTCATTCGATAAAATTTTTGAATATTACGACAAAGAATTATTAAGAGAGAGAGAGAGAGAGAGAGAGAGAGAGAGAGAGAGAGAGATTTGGTGGAATAATTGGAGGAAAAGCAAGTGAAATTAAGATGAACGAAATACTTGTCAAGAATTAAACATGGTTGACAGGGCTTCATTCGATAAAAATTTTTTGATATTACGACAAAGAATTATTAAGAGAGAGAGAGAGAGAGAGAGAGAGAGAGAGAGAGAGAGGATTTGGAGAGAGATTTGAATAATTGTGAGGAAAAGCAAGGAAATTAAGATGAACGAAATATTTGTCAAGAATTAAACATGGTTGACAGGGCTTCATCTGATAAAATTTTTGAATATTACGACAAAGAATTATTAAGAGAGAGAGAGAGAGAGAGAGAGAGAGAGAGAGAGAGAGAGAGAGATTGGTGAATAATTGCGAGGAAAAGCAAGTGAAATTAAGATGAACGAAATACTTGTCAAGAATTAAACATGGTTGACAGGGCTTCATTCGATAAAATTTTTTGAATATTACGACAAAGAATTATTAAGAGAGAGAGAGAGAGAGAGAGAGAGAGAGAGAGAGAGAGAGAGATTTGTGTGAATAATTGTGAGGAAAAGCAAGTGAAATTAAGATGAACGAAATACTTGTCAAGAATTAAAACATGGTTGACAGGGCTTCATCTGATAAAAATTTTTGAATATTACGACAAAGAATTATTAAGAGAGAGAGTGAGAGAGAGAGAGAGAGAGAGAGAGAGAGAGGTGTGAATAATTGAGAGGAAAAGCAAGTGAAATTAAGATGAACGAAATACTTGTCAAGAATTAAACATGGTTGACAGGGCTTCATTCGATAAAATTTTTGAATATTACGACAAAGAATTATTAAGAGAGAGAGAGAGAGAGAGAGAGAGAGAGAGAGAGAGAGAGAGGGATTCGGTGTGAATAATTGCGAGGAAAAGCAAGTGAAATTAAGATGAACGAAATACTTGTCAAGAATTAAACATGGTTGACAGGGCTTCATTCGATAAAATTTTTGAATATTACGACAAAGAATTATTAAGAGAGAGAGAGAGAGAGAGAGAGAGAGAGAGAGAGAGAGAGAGAGATTTGGAGTGAATAATTGCGAGGAAAAGCAAGAAATTAAGATGAACGAAATACTTGTCAAGAATTAAACATGGTTGACAGGGCTTCATTCGATAAAATTTTGAATTTTACGACAAAGAATTATTAAGAGAGAGAGAGAGAGAGAGAGAGAGAGAGAGAGAGAGAGAGAGATTTGTGAATAATTGTGAGGAAAAAGCAAGTGAAATTAAGATGAACGAAATACTTGTCAAGAATTAAACATGGTTGACAGGGCTTCATCTGATAAAATTTTTGAATATTACGACAAAGAATTATTAAGAGAGAGAGAGAGAGAGAGAGAGAGAGAGAGAGAGAGAGAGATTGGTGAATAATTGCGAGGAAAAGCAAGTGAAATTAAGATGAACGAAATACTTGTCAAGAATTAAACATGGTTGACAGGGCTTCATCTGATAAAAAAATTTGAATATTACAACAAAGAATTATTAAGAGAGAGAGTGAGAGAGAGAGAGAGAGAGAGAGAGAGAGAGGATTCGGTGTGAATAATTGCGAGGAAAAGCAAGTGAAATTAAG
>CAHIKZ030001505.1:435000-490000 GCA_903632075.3 Acanthosepion pharaonis | reverse complement strand
AGAGAGAGAGAGAGAGAGAGAAATAGAGAGAGAGAGAGAGAGAGAGAGAGATTTGGTTTGAATAATTGCGAGGAAAAGCAAGTGAAATTAAGATGAACGAAATACTTGTCAAGAATTAAACATGGTTGACAGGGCTTCATTCGATAAAATTTTTGAATATTACGACAAAGAATTATTAAGAGAGAGAGAGTGAGAGAGAGAGAGAGAGAGAGAGAGAGAGAGAGAGATTTGGTGTGAATAATTGTGACAAAAAGCAAGTGAAATTAAGATGAACGAAATACTTGTCAAGAATTAAACATGGTTGACAGGGCTTCATTCGATAAAATTTTTGAATATTACGACAAAGAATTATTAAGAGAGAGAGAGAGAGAGAGAGAGAGAGAGAGAGAGAGAGAGAGAGAGAGGATTCGGTGTGAATAATTGCGAGGAAAAGCAAGTGAAATTAAGATGAACGAAATACTTGTCAAGAATTAAACATGGTTGACAGGGCTTCATTCGATAAAATTTTTGAATATTACGACAAAGAATTATTAAGAGAGAGAGAGAGAGAGAGAGAGAGAGAGAGAGAGAGAGAGAGAGAGAGAGAGAGAGATTTGAATAATTGAGAGGAAAAAGCAAGTGAAATTAAGATGAACGAAATACTTTGTCAAGAATTAAACATGGTTGACAGGGCTTCATCTGATAAAAATTTTTGAATATTACGACAAAGAATTATTAAAAAAGAGAGAGAGAGAGAGAGAAGAGAGAGAGAGAGAGAGAGAGAGAGAGAGAGAGATTTGGTGAGAATAATTGAGAGGAAAAAGCAAGTGAAATTAAGATGAACGAAATACTTGTCAAGAATTAAACATGGTTGACAGGGCTTCATTCGATAAAATTTTTTGAATATTACGACAAAGAATTATTAAGAGAGAGAGAGAGAGAGAGAGAGAGAGAGAGAGAGAGAGAGAGAATAATTGCGAGGAAAAGCAAGAGAATTAAGATGAACGAAATACTTGTCAAGAATTAAACATGGTTGAAAGGGCTTATTCGATAAAATTTTTGAATATTACGACAAAGAATTATTAAGAGAGAGAGAGAGAGAGAGAGAGAGAGAGAGAGAGAGAGAGAGAGAGAGATCAGATTAGAGAAAAGCAAGTGAAATTAAGATGAACGAAATACTTGACAGAATTAAAAGATGGAGAGAGAGAGAGAAATTTTGAATTTTTGAAAGAATTAAACAATATTCAGAGAAAGAATTATTAAGAGAGAGAGAGAGAGAGAGAGAGAGAGAGAGAGAGAGAGAGAGAGAGAGAGAATAATTGTGAGAAAAAGCAAGTGAAATTAAGATGAACGAAATACTTGTCAAGAATTAAACATGGTTGACAGGGTTTCATCGATAAAAATTTTGAATATTACGACAAAGAATTATTAAGAGAGAGAGAGAGAGAGAGAGAGAGAGAGAGAGAGAGAGAGAGAGAGATTTGTGTGAATAATTGCGAGACAAAAGCAAGTGAAATTAAGATGAACGAAATACTTGTCAAGAATTAAACATGGCTGACAGGGCTTTAATTGATAAAATTTTGAATATTACGACAAAGAATTATTAAGAGAGAGAGAGAGAGAGAGAGAGAGAGAGAGAGAGAGATTTGAGAGAGAGAGAGAAAGAGAGAGAGATGAACGAAATTTATCAAGAATTAAAACATGGTGAATAATTGCGAGGAAAAAGAGAAGAGAGAAATTAAGATGAACGAAATATTTGTCAAGAATTAAACATGGTTGACAGGGCTTCATTTTGATAAAATTTTTTGAATATTAAATGACAAAGAATTATTAAGAGAGAGAGAGAGAGAGAGAGAGAGAGAGAGAGACAGAGAGAGAGAGAGAGAGAGAGAGAGAGAGAGAGAGATCTGTGAATAATTGCGAGGAAAAGCAAGAAATTAAGATGAACGAAATACTTGTCAAGAATTAAACATGGTTGACAGGGCTTCATCTGATAAAATTTTTTGAATATTACGACAAAGAATTATTAGAGAGAGAGAGAGAGAGAGAGAGAGAGAGAGAGAGAGAGAGAGAGAGAGAGAGAGGATTCAGAATAATTGCGAGAAAAGCAAGTGAAATTAAGATGAACGAAATACTTGTCAAGAATTAAACATGGTTGATAGGGCTTCATTCGATAAAAATTTTGAATATTACGACAAAGAATTATTAAGAGAGAGAGAGAGAGAGAGAGAGAGAGAGAGAGAGAGAGAGAGAGAGAGAGAGAGAATAATTGTGAATAAAAAAAGCAAAGTGAAATTAAGATGAACGAAATACTTGTCAAGAATTAAACATGGTTGACAGGGCTTCATTGATAAAATTTTTGAATATTTACGACAAAGAATTATTAAGAGAGAGAGAGAGAGAGAGAGAGAGAGAGAGAGAGAGAGATTGGAGAGAGAGAGAGAAATACTTCAAGAATTAAACATGGATTTTAATGAAAAATAATTAAAATTAAAAGAGAGAGAAAATTAAGATGAACGAAATACTTGTCAAGAATTAAACATGGTTGACAGGGCTTCATTCGATAAAATTTTTGAATATTACGACAAAGAATTATTAAGAGAGAGAGAGAGAGAGAGAGAGAGAGAGAGAGAGAGAGAGATTCGATTGAGAATAATTGCGAGGAAAAGCAAGTGAAATTAAGATGAACGAAATACTTGTCAAGAATTAAACATGGTTGACAGGGCTTCATTCGATAAAATTTTTGAATATTACGACAAAGAATTATTAAGAGAGAGAGAGAGAGAGAGAGAGAGAGAGAGAGAGAGAGGATTCGGTGTGAATAATTGCGAGGAAAAGCAAGTGAAATTAAGATGAACGAAATACTTGTCAAGAATTAAACATGGTTGACAGGGCTTATTCGATAAAAAATTTTTGAATATTACGACAAAGAATTATTAAGAGAGAGAGAGAGAGAGAGAGAGAGAGAGAGAGAGAGAGAGATTTGGTGAATAATTGCGAGGAAAAGCAAGTGAAATTAAGATGAACGAAATACTTGTCAAGAATTAAACATGGTTGACAGGGCTTCATTGATAAAAATTTTTGAATATTACGACAAAGAATTATTAAGAGAGAGAGGAGAGAGAGAGAGAGAGAGAGAGAGAGAGAGAGAGAGAGAGAAAGAGAGAGAGAGAGAGAGAAGAATTAAACATGGTTGACAGGGAGAAAAATTTTTATTACGACAAAGAATTATTATTCCTTAAAAGAGAGAGAGAGAAGAGAGAGACAGAGAGAGAGAAATTAAGATGAACGAAATACTTGTCAAGAATTAAACATGGAAATTGAGAGGGAGACATTCGATAAAAAATTTTGAATATTACGACAAAGAATTATTAAAGAGAGAGAGAGAGAGAGAGAGAGAGAGAGAGAGAGAGAGAGAGAGAGAGAGAGAGAGAGAGGATTTGGTGTGAATAATTGCGAGGAAAAAGAAGGAAATTAAGATGAACGAAATACTTGTCAAGAATTAAAACATGGTTGACAGGGCTTCATTCGATAAAATTTTTGAATATTACGACAAAGAATTATTAAGAGAGAGAGAGAGAGAGAGAGAGAGAGAGAGAGAGAGAGAGAGAGAGAGAGAGAGGAGAGATTTGATGTGAATAATTGTGAGGAAAAAAATTAAGTGAAATTAAGATGAACGAAATATTTGTCAAGAATTAAAAAATGGTTGACAGGGCTTCATTTTTCAAAAATTTTGAATATTAGAGACAAAGAATTATTAAGAGAGAGAGAGAGAGAGAGAGAGAGAGAGAGAGAGAGAGAGAGGGGGGATTCTTTGAAATAATTGCGTGGAAAAGCAAGTGAAATTAAGATGAACGAAATACTTATCAAGAAATAAACATGGTTGACAGGGTTTAATCGATAAAAATTTTGAATTTTACAACAAAGAATTATTAAAAGAGTGAGAGAGAGAGAGAGAGAGAGAGAGAGAGAGAGAGAGAGAGAGAGAGGGGGATTTGGTGTGAATAATTGTGACAAAAAGCAAGTGAAATTAAGATGAACGAAATACTTGTCAAGAATTAAACATGGTTGACAGGGCCTTCATTTAGATAAAATTTTGAATATTACGACAAAGAATTATTAAGAGAGAGAGAGAGAGAGAGAGAGAGAGAGAGAGAGAGAGAGAGAGAGAGAGAGAGAGAGAGAGAGAGAGAGAGGAAAGATAATTGTATATAATTAAACAGGAAAAGCAAGAAAATTAAGATGAACGAAAAAGAATTGTTCAAGAATTAAACATGGTTGACAGGGCTCATTTGATAAAATTTTGAATATTACGACAAAGAATTATTAAGAGAGAGAGTGAGAGAGAGAGAGAGAGAGAGACAGAGAGAGACAGAGAGAGAGAGAGAGGATTCGGTGTGAATAATTGAGGAAAAGAAGTGAAATTAAGATGAACGAAATACCCTGTCAAGAATTAAACATGGTTGACAGGGCTTCATTCGATAAAATTTTTGAATATTACGACAAAGAATTATTAAGAGAGAGAGAGAGAGAGAGAGAGAGAGAGAGAGGGGGATTCGGTGAATAATTGATTAAAGGAGATGATTAAGAGGAACGAAATACTTGTCAAGAATTAAACATGGTTGACAGGGCTTTCATTCGATAAAATTTTTGAATATTACGACAAATAATTATTAAGAGAGAGAGAGAGAGAGAGAGAGAGAGAGAGAGAGAGAGAGAGAGAGAGGATTGGTGTGAATAATTGCGAGGAAAAGCAAGTGAAATTAAGATGAACGAAATACTTGTCAAGAATTAAACATGGTTGACAGGGCTTCATTCGACAAAATTTTTGAATATTACGACAAAGAATTATTAAGAGAGTGAGTGAGAGAGAGAGAGAGAGAGAGAGAGAGAGAGAGAGAGAGAGAGAGAGAGAGAGAGAGAGAGAGAGGATTCTAAAGTGAATAATTGGTGAGGAAAAGCAAGTGAAATTAAGATGAACGAAAGAGAGAAAAGAATTAAACATGGTTGACAGGGCTTTTAGATAAAATTTTTTGAATATTACGACAAAGAATTATTAATTAAGAGAGAGAGAGAGAGAGAGAGAGAGAGAGAGAGAGAGAGAGAGAGAGAGAGAGATTCGGTGAAATAATTGCGAGGAAAAAAGCAAGTGAAATTAAGATGAACGAAATATTTGTCAAGAATTAAACATGGTTGACAGGGCTTCATCTGATAAAAATTTTTAATATTACGACAAAGAATTATTAAGAGAGAGAGAGAGAGAGAGAGAGAGAGAGAGAGAGAGAGAGAGAGAGAGAGAGATTTTGGTGTGAATAATTGCGAGGAAAAGCAAAGTGAAATTAAGATGAACGAAATACTTGTCAAGAATTAAACATGGTTGACAGGGCTTCATCAGAGATAAAATTTTTGAATATTACGACAAAGAATTATTAGAGAGAGAGAGAGAGAGAGAGAGAGAGAGAGAGAGAGAGAGAGAGAGAGGGGATTCAGTGTGAATAATTGCGAGGAAAAAGCAAGTGAAATTAAGATGAACGAAATACTTATCAAGAAATAAACATGGTTGACAGGGTTTAATCGATAAAAATTTTGAATTTTAAACAAAGAATTATTAAGAGAGTGAGAGAGAGAGAGAGAGAGAGAGAGAGAGAGAGAGAGAGAGAGAGAGAGGGGGGGATTTGGTGAATGAATAATTGAGAGAAAAAGCAAGTGAAATTAAGATGAACGAAAATACTTGTCAAGAATTAAACATGGTTGACAGGGCTTCATTATCTGATAAAATTTTTTGAATATTACGACAAAGAATTATTAAGAGAGAGAGAGAGAGAGAGAGAGAGAGAGAGAGAGAGAGAGAGAGAGAGAGAGAGAGAGAGAGAGAGAGAGGATTCGGTGTGAATAATTGCGAGGAAAAGCAAGTGAAATTAAGATGAACGAAATACTTGTCAAGAATTAAACATGGTTGACAGGGGCTTCATCTGATAAAATTTTTGAATATTACGACAAAGAATTATTAAGAGAGAGAGAGAGAGAGAGAGAGAGAGAGAGAGAGAGAGAGAGAGAGAGAGAGAGAGAGATAGATAGATAATTGCGAGGAAAAGCAAGTGAAATTAAGATGAACGAAATATTTGTCAAGAATTAAACATGGTTGACAGGGCTTCATCTGATAAAATTTTTGAATATTACGACAAAGAATTATTAAGAGAGAGAGAGAGAGAGAGAGAGAGAGAGAGAGAGAGAGAGAGAGAGAGAGAGAGAGAGAGAGTGAATAATTGAGAGAGAAAAGCAAGTGAAATTAAGATGAACGAAATACTTGTCAAGAATTAAACATGGTTGACAGGGCTTCATTCGACAAAATTTTTGAATATTACGACAAAGAATTATTAAGAGAGAGAGAGAGAGAGAGAGAGAGAGAGAGAGAGAGAGAGAGAGAGATTTGGTGAATAATTGAGAGAGGAAAAGAAGTGAAATTAGGATGAACGAAATAGAGAGACAAGAATTAAACATGGTTGACAGGGCTTCATTCGATAAAATTTTTGAATATTACGACAAAGAATTATTAAGAGAGAGAGAGAGAGAGAGACAGAGAGAGACAGAGAGAGAGAGAGAGGAGAGAGATAGAATAATTGAGAGAAAAGAAGTGAAATTAAGATGAACGAAATACTTTGTCAAGAATTAAACATGGTTGACAGGGCTTCATTCGATAAAATTTTTTCAATATTAGACAAAGAATTATTAAGAGAGAGAGAGAGAGAGAGAGAGAGAGAGAGAGAGAGAGGATTCGGAGAAATAATTGAGAGGAAAAGCAAGAAATTAAGATGAACGAAATACTTGTCAAGAATTAAACATGGTTGACAGGGAGATTCGATAAAATTTTTGAATATTACGACAAAGAATTATTAAGAGAGAGAGAGAGAGAGAGAGAGAGAGAGAGAGAGAGAGAGGAGAGAGAGAGAGAATAATTGCGAGGAAAAGATTTATAGAAATAGAGAAGAGAAATTAAGATGAACGAAATACTTGAGAGAAGAATTAAACATGGTTGACAGGGCTTCATCTGAAAAATTTTGAATATTAGAGACAAAGAATTATTAAGAGAGAGAGAGAGAGAGAGAGAGAGAGAGAGAGAGAGAGAGAGAGGGGATTCGGAGTGAATAATTGCGAGACAAAGAAGTGAAATTAAGAGGAACGAAATAGAGAGTCAAGAATTAAACATGGTTGACAGGGCTTCATTCGATAAAATTTTGAATAGAGAGACAAAGAATTATTAAGAGAGAGAGAGAGAGAGAGAGAGAGAGAGAGAGAGAGAGAGAGAGAGAGAGAGAGAGAGGATGAATAATTGAGAGGAAAAGCAAGTGAAATTAAGATGAACGAAATACTTGTCAAGAATTAAACATGGTTGACAGGGCTTCATTCAACAAAATTTTTGAATATTACGACAAAGAATTATTAAGAGAGGTGAGAGAGAGAGAGAGAGAGAGAGAGAGACAGAGAGAGACAGAGAGAGAGAGAGAGAGAGAGAGAGAGGTGTGAATAATTCATTCAAAAATTAAGTGAAATTAAGATGAACGAAATACTTGTCAAGAATTAAAACATGGTTGACAGGGAGAGAGAT
The DNA here is from genome assembly GCA_903632075.3 of Acanthosepion pharaonis. NCBI lineage: Eukaryota > Metazoa > Mollusca > Cephalopoda > Sepiida > Sepiidae > Acanthosepion > Acanthosepion pharaonis. The sequence goes on along the minus strand of CAHIKZ030001505.1, from coordinate 482,415 downwards.
TCGATAAAATTTTTGAATATTACGACAAAGAATTATTAAGAGAGAAAGAGAGAGAGAGAGAGAGAGAGAGAGAGAGACAGAGAGAGAGAGAGAGAGAGAGGATTCTGTGAATAATTTTACAGGAAAATCAAGTGAAATTAAGATGAACGAAATACTTTGTCAAAAATTAAACATGGTTGACAGGGCTTCATCTGATAAAATTTTTTCAATATTACATAGACAAAGAATTATTAAGAGAGAGAGATCTCTTCAGAGAGAGAGAGAGAGATTTTGATTTAATTGTGAACAAAAGCTAGTGAAAAGTAAGATTTTTTTAATACTTTGAATCAGAATTAAACATTTGACAGGGCTTATTCATAAAAATTTTGAATTTTACAACAAAAGAATTATTAAGAGAGAGAGAGAGAGAGAGAGAGAGAGAGAGAGATTTGGTGAAATAATTTTACAAAAAAGCAAGTGAAATTAAGATGAACGAAATACTTGTCAAGAATTAAAACATGGCTGCCAGGGCTTCATTCGATAAAAATTTTGAATTTTAAAACAAAAGAATTATTAAGAGAGAGAGAGAGAGAGAGAAAATAGAGAGAAAGAGAGAAAGAGAGAACAGAGAGATTTCCAAATGAATAATTGTTATATTTGAAAAAATCTCTTCTGCTGAAATTTAGATTAACGAAATATTTGTCAAGAATTAAACATGGTTGAAATATTCCTGAAAAATTTTGAAAATTACGACAAAAATTATTATAAAAAGAAAGAAAGAGAGAGAGAGAGATATAGAGATTGACAATAGAGAGAGGTGTGAATAATTGTGAACGAAAAAGTAAATGAAATTTGATAGGTTAAAGATAGTTTGAATGTTTGTCAAGAATAAAACATAGTTGAAAACGTCTAATATAAATGAACTTTTGTTGATCCGTAACACGCGAATTATTTTCAATATAAAATTGATGTTTCTGAATTTTGAAAATCCAAGGAAATCATCATTATAAGATTTACCTGCTCTTGAACATAAATCAGTAGGAAAGACCTGAGATAGGGAGGCATTCCAATAGTTTATTTTTGATAAATCTTTTTTTTCAATAAGCGTAGCTTAGATATGGCAAAATAAAAAGAAGTAGTAAGAATTTTCATCTCACTAATTGTCGAAACATGAAATTGTTATTTCTAAAATATCATTTTTTAAAATGCTGCCGTTTAAATTAACCACTTATAAGATTTTTACAAATATGTTCCTCAGCGCAAGGCCAAATGTTTGAAAGCACCTCTTGAGATCGAAATATCTACTCAATCATTATTGTTCAAGCGAGATAAAACCTAAACTATTGTCATCAATTCGCGTGGAAACCCTTGTTTGTTGGTATATTTTTTTAAGGTTTTTAATCTATCAAAACCGTATTTGGTTCACTACAGTGAGACAAGAGTTTTAACCTTTATATAAATTTCGTCGAGGTAACGCTCATCAGTTTTGTTTGATATTTATACCAATTTTTGTAAAAATCAGTTAATATTCAGAAAGAAAAGATTATTTTTGCGGCAATCTTGTTTTTAATTTTCAACTGTCTTCAGCGTTTAATTTTAATCCTCATTTTTATGAGATTGAAATGCCGAAATTTCTTACTGTGGGATGTACGCAATTTCCATAAGCACGACCTGGTTTCTGGAACACTTAAATGCTGGTTTTTATATCATGCTTGAGTTGGTATTCATTCGTTAAAATAAAAAATTGATTTTTTTTTTATTTTATTTAATGCCGATTTTTTAAAAAATACTTTTTCAATCGTGTTTTTTTTCGCTAATTTGTTTTCATTACTGTTCATTATCGTTATAATTTTTAGATATTTTCAAAAAATGTTTTAATCAAAAATTGAATTCAAAAAATTCTTTTAAAAGAAACGACCTTAGAAGCCAAAACCAAGAGCCCCAATCAATATGACATTCAAATCATAGGTTATCCTTTTATAAGGAAATTTACATGTTTTTAACAGAAAAAAATGGTTAGATCCTGAAAAAGAAAGGTAAACTAATCTTAGGAGGTTTTTTGGACCATTTCCAACATGAAACCGGAAAAATATCATAGATAAGATATAGCGAGAGAAGGAACTAGTTTTTAAACTTACGGTTACATCTGCTGGTTCAACAAAGAAATATTTTTTTGTTTGTTATCTATCTAAACTCCGTTCTTTTATGCATTTTTAATTTTTAAAGGTCGGAATTTCATCATTATCTTGAAGCCATTTGTAAGATGTAATGAGTCGCTTAAATATTGGACAAGAATATTCTGTATTCCTAAAAAAAATAAATGAATAATTTACAATCCTCAATCTTTTATCAGTAGTTATTTTAAAAAAAAAAATGGAAATTTTCCGACAAATTATTTATTTTTGATTTATAAATTTTAAATTCAAGTTAAAATTTCAAATTATTCTTCAACAAACTACAAAGATTTTTTAATTCTACTGAAAAGCAGATTGTATCTTTTGATTAAAAAAAAAAAAATATTTGGATAAATATTTTTTTTGAACCCTTTTATTAATAACAAAATTTTTCTGTTTCCATTTTGAAAATTTGTAGAAAAAATTCAATCTTATTACATTTATCTATTTTTGTTTTGTTTTATAATTTCATTGGTCGCGAGAAAATTTCTATACGAAATGTTATTCATAAATAATGCCTGATCATCTAGACATTCATCATTTGCCTCGTTAATTGTTCATAACCACTAAGCCAAATTCTTTTAAATATCTACATTTCTTAGAATATTAAAGTTTTTTTTAATTTCCTTCCAAAAATTCTTTATATAGATTTTATTATCAGGAATTTTTTTCCCTTGGAATATTGAAACCGATTCTTTGAACGATTACATTCTATTTTTATTTTCATTGTTTCATCTTCAAGAAATTTTTTTTTTTTTAAATTCTTCATCAGTGTAGAAAAACATGAAAAGTTTTGTTCGATTTTAATATCCAAATGCATGTACGTTCCAAGCTCTCTGAAGAATGAATTCTTATTATTATTCAAAAAATTCTTTTGGGTCCTGATTTTTCATTTGAATATGGATGATAAATTATATTTTTTTTCAATTTTCTGACAGAAAACCGTAACCCACTGTTCGTTCATTTTTTCAAATTACATTCTTATTCACACACACAAATTCTTCAATTTACCTATATATATATAAAAATTTTTAAATTGATCTTCAAATATCTTATCTGTTAAAACTCAAATTTTCATTATTAAACCTCCCAAATCTTTTCTTTCCATTTTTAAACTTTATTTGCTTTTTGAAAAGTTCTTCAAAAAAAAAAAGAAGAGAGACTTCTCCTAAATTTTTGTTTTATTTTATATATATATATATATGTATAATATATATATATATATATATATATATATAAAGTTTTTAATGATAGAGATGTTGTTTGGACCAGGAATAGTAGTATTAAAAAAGATTTTTAAATAAAACATCTTTTTTTTTAAAATTACAGCTAAGTTAATTCAAAATATATTGGTGTTTAAAATTACGGTATCCTCAGGAGAGAAATTTTGATTTGAAACAAAAAAAAAAAAAAAAAAACAAAGAAATGGAATTTTATTTTATCTTTTATAATTTTTAAAAAATAATGTTTATAATTTTTTATTTATCATAAGATGATGGTTAAATAATATGTACATTTTTAATTAAAAAATGATATTTTTAATTCCTCTTCCTTTTCTTCTCCTTCTTCTTCTTCTTCTTTTTTCCTTGTTTAAATCCTCCTCAATTTTCCCATCTAATACACAAGTCAGGAAAATGTGATCCGTTTATTTATCTTTAAAATCAATATAGCTTTCATTGTTTGTTTAATTTTTTTTTTTTGTCTGTTTTTTTTTTTTTAAATAAATTTTCTTATGTCATTTGATAAAAAAAGAATTGAATCTTTTATGTGTATGCATATTCAAACAACAATCAACAACTTCTTTTTCTTCTTATTTTTAAATATAAATATATATATATATATCCCTATGATATATTCCATATATATATGTATGGACAAGGATATATTTCATTTTAAAAGAATTCTTTCTGTCACAAACATATAAAAATCATTCTTAATGTTAATTTTGCAAGACATGAAATTTTTTTAGAAAAAACCCAAGCAATATTTTAATTTTTCTGAACTCTATCGCTTTTTAAAAAAAAATATTAAATGCAAATTTCTTTTTTCAATAGAACAATATTTTGTAACAGTTTTTTGTTCAGAAAAAAAACCTCATTCGATATATGGTTCTCTGGTCATACATGTTTTCATGACTAAAAATGATTTTTTTTTTTTTTTTTAAGCATTATTGGCGAAAGGCGGGAAGCCAAATAGGACAAACCTGTTACAGAAGATTTGGAGCAAGATCAGATAAGAGTGATAGAAGAAAAACATGAGGAGAAGGATAGTGGATAGATCAAGGCAACTGGAGATGTCGATTGACATTACATTTGAATAGTTGGAGATTATAGCTTTTCAGGAAACTGGAATAGGGAAAGGGAGTTCCACAGGCGAGAAGTGCGAGACATGAAGCTATTGGAGTAGAAGAGACGGCTACATTTAGTAAGTTTCGACAGTGAAAGGGTGAGAGCGGGATGCCAGCCTCGTAGGGCGCTTGAATTCATGAAGTCTGGGAACCAGTGAAACAGCTCATCGGAAGGATTACCATGAAAGTATTTGTAAAAAGACAGAGAGAGGCGACGGCGGGCGTCTGTTGTGAGAGAGTGACTGTAGACGAGATGCCAGATCAGGGCCAATTATATTACATATCCGTCTCTGGAGCTTATCAAGAACCCCGAGGCAAACAGAAGGTCCAGACCATATATGGCAGCAATACTCCATGCAAGGGCGAATTGTTGATTTGTAGATCTGGAGGATCGATTCCGGGGAGAAAAACTTCCTGGCGCGGCACAGGGAGCCAACTTTCCTTGCGGTGGACGAAGCAATTGACTCAATGTATTTGTTCCATCTCAGGTCAGCAGTCAACGTGAGACCGAGCAGCCGCAGAGAGTTGCTCTCGAGAAGTTGAGCGTCAGACATTCTAATGGAGGGCAGGAAGGATCTCTGTGGTGATTAATAGAGAGCAGTTTTGTTTTTGAAGCGTTAAAGTTGACCAGCCAATTCCTGCCCCAGTTCACAACCGATTGGAGGTCCTTTTCGAGACGCACGGCCAGGTTAGTTTTGTCAGCGACACTAGATTTGTTTTTGAGGCAGGAATAAATTGTGGTGTCATCCGCGTAGATGCCAACTTGGGAATTTATGGCGTCAGGAAGGTCATTTATGAAGATAAGGAATAGAGGGGGCCTAGGATGGAGCCTTGAGGAACACCTGCGTTCGTGGGATAGGAACTGGAGGAGAATCCGTTGAGAACGACCTTCAATTCACGGTTTGACAGGAATGATTGTATTAGGTCAAACAATCGACCCGTAATGCCATAACCCTGGAGCTTACGAAGAAGGCCGGCATGCCAAACCCTATCAAACGCTTTGGAGATGTCTAGGGCCACGGCACGAGCCTCCCCGTTATTTTGAAGAGCTTAGTAGACAGTTTCAGTGATGGCCGTAAGCACATCAGCTGTAGATCGGGCAAAGCGGAAACCATATTGCTTGTCTGAGAGCAGATTATGGGATGTGAGGTGGTTAACCACCCCGGTATTGATTAGGGCTTCGAAGACTTTGCCGAAGAGGGGAAGGAGACTGATAGGACGGTAATTGGAAGGGTCAGAGGGGTCGCCAGAGTTCTTGAAGACAGGAACAATGGAAGAGGACTTCCAGCAGTCAGGAAAACAAGATTCCTTGAGGCAGTAGTTATATAGTTTAGAGAGGGCGGGCGCCAGTTCAGGCGCGCATTTCTTCAAGACAATGGCTGGTATCCCATCTCCACCACTAGCCTTGTTGGGGTCTAAATTGGAGATAATGCCCAGTACCAAAAGACGGGGTTATGTTTAACCCACTCAATATGGCCTCAGTTCTAAGAGGGAAGTCTGGTATGGGTACACCGGAAGAGTCGAGCGTTGAGTTGAATGAAAATTTCCGAGCAAAACATTCAGCCTTGTCGGTAGAGGAGGTCAAACTTCGAACTGGTTGAATAAAGGAGGTATAGAGGGTTTTTATTGTTCAATACGCTCTTGCAGACCCGCCAATAATAATTTTGGAGCCAAATTTGCGAGATGCAATACGTTCCTTCATCCGAGCAGCAAATAGTGACTTAGCATCGTTGAGGACACGCTTACATTCGTTACGGGCGGAGGCAAAGAGACGTCTATTGCAGTCAGACATGTCGCTACGGTATAGGTGAAAGAAGTGGTTCCTATGGGCAATGGCGGCTGAGCAAGCAGCGGAGAACCAAGGGAGGAGCGCGACTTGACCCTATATTTCCTTGATGGGATGAAAGCGTCGATTCCAGCTTTAACCCAGGATGAGACCTCAGAAGCACATTCTTGGACAGGGAGCTTAAAGACAACATCCCAGGGGACATCGCGGAGGAAATCACGGAACGAGTCCCAGTCAGCTCGTTGATAGTAGAACGAAGTTCTAGTGGTAGGAGGTTCTTTATAGGGGGTGGAGTTGAAGGAGATGTTAACAGATACGACTGCATGGTCAGAGTTACCAAAAGGGCAGAGTTGCGAGGCGCTGCAAGATTCGGGGATGGAGGTAAAAACACAGGTCGAGAAGAGAGGCCTTACCTTCCCGGTTGAAGGCAAAACGAGTGGGGAAGTTAACTATCTGCGTGAGGGAATGAGAAATTGAAAAATTAAGCGTTTGAATGCCTGCGTGGTCAGTAGTAGCATTCTTAAGCCACAAGGTGTGATGGGCGTTAAAGTCACCAAACACAAAAATGTGAGCAAACGGGTGGAGGGAGAGCGCCTTGTCTATGATGACAGAAATGGTATCAAGTATCCCACAGTCTTGAGAGGATGGAGAGCGGAAAAGGAAGAAGAGATAGCTTACCGCATTGAGGAGAGAAAGAGAGTCGGAGACACATGTATGACTGGTCTGGCGATTCGAGAGACAAATCTGGCCAGAGGGAGATGGTCCTTGACGTAGACACCAAGACCGTGCATGTGGGTTAGAGAGTCTTTTCTGAGGAGAGGAAGGTAGCCGAATCGAGAGATCAGAAGAGGGGATAGATGAGACAAGGTTTGTCTCACAGAGAGCCAGTATATCCGGGCCGTTTGTAGTTGTGAGGAAAGATTCCAGACTGCAGAAGTTTTGCGTCGTAATATACTTTTGTTGGAGAACTTGTTGTTACATCTAGGTGATTTTTGAAAATGATGTTTTTTTTTGAATCATTTCCCGTAATTTTTATTGAAAAATGGAGTACTATAAAAGTGTAACTTATTATTCGTTATAATTCAGAAAAGCACGGGATCAACTAAGATGTATCATTTGTTTATCCTTGAACTAAAAAAAACCCAAAAATCCTGCATGTTAAGAAGCCAAAGTGCTTAAGACGTGGAATCAAACAATATTATAATAAGATCAGTATGACATTCAAAGACATACGTAACGAAAAGAAATTTATTTTCGTAAACAGAAACAGATGGCTGTCATGGTTAATATCCTCAAAAAAAAAAAAAGGATTTTTGACAAGGAAACAAAAAACAGGAAAAACAATTTGTCACTCTAAGACAGAGGCCAACTGTTAGAAATTTAATTCTGGTTACATTTTAGACAAGTTCAAGGTTCTCCTCAACGATGTCCAATTACCTGTCTTTTATGTGCCGTTGAACACGTTGTAGACGAGTACATAAAATCTCCACTTCTTGTATCAACTCAATACACAAAAAAAAAATTTTGATCCCTTTGCTACATTCCAACAGTTCATGTTCTGTCACCCACTTGCGTATGCTTCAAGGATCAAATCAAATTTTATTCTTGTAAAAAATTTTTTGTCTATCTTTTTATCATATTCAATTATATTTCCTGAACAATTATCAAATTCTCCAAAATAAATTTTTTCTAAAATACAAACTAAATAAATATCATTTATTTCTTTTCTTTCTGAAATATATCAACAATATTTTGATTCAAACTCATACATCAACTTGGATCATTTTTTTCGGTCCAAAAGATAAAATTTAAACATCCTTAAATATGGATAAATTCCGTCGCCTCGAGTCTCTATAGTCATCTTATGATGTTTCATGTCTATTAGACGTTTAAAATGCGATTTAGCTAAGCATCAAGGTAGGCGATTATGACAATTGCCATCTTTCTGTACCTTTAATATTTTTAGATTTTGTTATTTACTTTTTTAGTTTTACGGCGTTGGGTTTTAACTGGCATATAATGCAAAATCCACACCAATAATATTACAGGTACTTTCCTTTAGTCGATTTTTCCTCAATCTGTCATTGAGATATATTTTTGAGAACTTTCCTTAAGATTCCAGCAAATTTCTATGCACAGTTAAATTTAGATTTATTCTGATATGCAAAATAAAATCTTTTTTTTTCATTTCATCCCAAAACAGTGGTGGCGGCTCACATGGTGTGGGAATGATTTCATCTTTAAGGGAACCACATTTTCATCCGCGTACATGAAGCAATATCAATTTATGATTTAAAAAAAGGCTAATTTCCAACGAAATTTTTCTGTCTCTGAAACTTTAACCAGATTTTTTTATGAATCATCTTTTTTCAAAAATTGGAAAATGCACTTTCCACAAGGATCAGAATAAAACCAGTATTTGAAGAAGAAGGAATCTCGGATAAATAAGGTAACTGCTTGATTTTTGAGATTTCCATAAAAGAAAATGTTTTTTCGGTTTGAGAAAACAGAGATAAAGAAAAAGAAACCCGAAAAACCAGGATCATGCTATGGATCTATTCGCTTTCAGATGAATTCTGTAGGAATTTGCTGATTTTTGACAAGAAATTAATTATTTATCATATTCGATCTGCAGAGAAGTATTAAAAATAAGGGATTTTAGCAAAATAAATTTTTTTGAATTTTGTTTTTTGAATCAAGTATTAAAAGATTTTTTTTAACTTTTGTTCAGTAGCTTTTTTAATTTATTCCATTTAATCTTTTTTAAAAACCTATTAATGTTGATTTTTGTAACTTTATATAATATTTATGCATTACATATAAATCTTTATTCGATAAAAATTCCATTGCTAATCATCAATTACTTTTTTCAGTAAGACACGTATTTATATTTCTTTTGTTTTCATTTTATATTATGGCCGCGATGTTCTAAAAGGCAAAAGAAACAAAGAAGTAAATACATTTAAAATTAGGGAAACACAAAAGGCAAAAGTTAAGAAAAAACATATATTGAAAAAAAAAAAAAAAAAAAAAAAAAAACTCTTTTTAATCTGCAATCTTAATTTCTTATTTTTCTCTTGATTTTCTTTTAAAATTTCAAAACTGATTAATTTTTTTTTCCTCTTGTTTAGTATCACGGACTAAATCGTATAAAAAAATAATAATTCAATGTGTGTGTTATTTGTGTTTGTAACGAATGCACACACACATTATAACCGAAATTTTCGAAATATTTGGATCAAATTTTATTTGCTTTGCACACTAAAAGTTTACGGAAATGCTAAGACCGACTTTTTGAAAAAAAAAATATTATATAAAGAAAGGAAATAATCGATTTTTTCATGCAAAACACGGCAGTTTTCATGTAGTGTAAAACAATTTGTAATTTTTAAAGAACATTTTGAAATTTTACTACTTTAAATACGAATGATCAACATTCAAACTTTTTATTACATTTTTTCAATTTTTGTTGTTCAAAAAAAAAACGATGATTCTGATTCCGCAGACCTGGGATGGGTTTTAAAAAAGAACTTGTTGTTAACATTTTTTCATTAACTTTTTTTATTACGATTAATCATTAATTAATAGATGATCGTTTTGTGTTTTTTGTTTAGTTCTTTTTTCGTAACAGATTTAATGTTTACATAGATATAAATAAAATAATATATAGATAGGTCAAGAAAATTTTCATGTATAAACATCAGCACGGGTCAATAAATTTTATAATAAAATGGTGTTTATAAAAAAATTTTAAAGTCCATATATAAAAATTGCTGTATGAGTCATTTCATAGATTTTTTAATCAAGACGGCAATTCACAGGGCCATGTTTCTAAATCTCTCTATGTTTCAAAGATAAAAGTATTATGTAAAAACATTATTTACATTATTCGGACTATTGTCTTTTGACAAACGACGCTCCCATATTATTTTTCTTTAGCAACGTTTTTCAAAAATGCTGTTGTGGTCCGGCCTTTTCAGATAGTTGGAATGTTCAACTTAATCCTTTATTTTGCTCATTATATAGAAGACCGTTCTGTTCCACGACGCCAAAGTTTAATGGATGTCAAATATCAGTTATTCCTGTTAATTTTCCGTCTGAAACCCGGTATTGAACTCACTTTTGGGTCCTATCACTAGATCTAATATATCTTTATCCACTCGTAAATGTGTCCTTGAGGACACCTGCGTATGAATTTCTGGGAGAGCTTATAAACCTTTTTCTTAGAACTATTTTTTAATATGTATATTGCATTTTTTGCTGTTATCATTGCATGTTTAGAACTAGAGCACATATTGCTATTTTTGATGTTATTATTCATCTTTTTTCTGGCATTTTATTATTGGTTCCCATATTGCTTCATTTCATGCTTAATGAATCAGCACATATGCTGTTCCATGAAATCTCCTGAGCCGACAAAAATAGAAATGAATAAAATATGGGAACCAGTAATAAGTGCCAGAAAAAAAATAAAAAACAACAAAAGTTGCAATATGAGCTTTGGTAAAAACGTAAAATTGAAAACAGCAAAAATTGCAATATGAGCACTGGTAAAAATGGTTGCCAAAAATGACGTGATTGCAATTTTAAATAAGATTGTTTATTACCATCATTGTTAACCACTTGAAGAGACGTTTTATTTTAAACGTTGAAAGGAAATCTCCGTCCACGACATGACGATAAACTACATCCTGCGTAAGACGATAAACTACGTCCAACAACAAGGCCTCTGATCAAGAGATTTTGAGGAGTGTAGAACCACCTCTTAATTGCTGGTGTTCCCAGGTCCACTCTAACCCGGGGTGGTAGCACCTGTTAGGGTCCCAGCTATGGGCAAATAGTTAACTCTTACCAGCAATACATTTTTGAAAAAAAATTATTACCAGCAATACTTTTTGAAGAAAAAATATTACCAGAAACAGATTTCTGACCAAACAAAATATTACCAGCAATATAAATCTTGTTGGCATTAAATAACCAATTGGGGTTGATATACCGTAAAAAAAAAACCCAAACCAAAACGAAATATACAATTTTGTAATGGATACACGTTTGTATTAATCCCTTTTTTAATTAATGTTTTGAACGTTGAAATTTTATTTTTCGTTCATTTGTATATATATATATATATATATATATATATATATATATATATATACAAATAAACGACTGGATACGAAAGTTCAGATTTACAGAGCTGTTGTCCTTGCCATCCTTTTGTACGGCTCAGAGTCGTGGACTCTATACATGTACCATATCAGCTAGCTGGATATTTTCCATAAAAGCTGTCTGCGTGCAATCTGTGGAGTTAAGCCTCAATATAGGACATTTAACGTAGACCTGTTTAACAGGTGTAATATTGGAGGAATCGAGACTTTTATCATACATTCTCAGTTACGGTGGACTAGTCATGTCTTGAGAATGTCTGATGACAAAATACCCAAGATCATAATGTACAGCCAGTTAGATCAGGGCTACAGGAATGTAGGACGCCCATGTCTAAGATACAAAGACAAGCTGAAAAGCAACTTGTCAGCAGTCAATATACCACATAACACCCTTGAGCGCTTAGCTTTGGAGCGGGTAGAATGGAGATCAACGTGTTTTAGCGGACTCAGCAGTTTGCAATCTGCTTTTCTGAATCGTCTTCCAGAAGCGAGAGCAAGATCTAAAAGGTCAGCCTATCTAACAGTTATCTCATCCCACAATCCTTACTCTTGCTCTATATGTAGCCTCCTTTGTAAATCACTAGCGTGTCTTACGTGCCACTTAAGATTATCGCACAAAATTTCGTAATTGAATCAATTGGTTAAGTTGTCAGATCCTCATACGTCGAAACCGGTGGGAGAGTCCATTATATATATATATATATATATATATATATATATATATATATATATATATATATATATCAAGTTTTGTTTATCAACTTTATTCTTCTAGAAAAAAAAATAGAATTATATTTTATTCAATTATATAATCAATATTTGCAATGTTTTGTTGTATCCACGTATCCGGCAACGCAACAGAGCTTTTGAAGAAAATTCTAGGTTTTGTTGTGAAAGATTTTCGACAAACTCTTGAATATGGTTCTCATAAGAGAACGCCACCACGATCCCATCTAAGCGTTTTGCAGCGAACGAAAAAGTCAAAAAAATTGATCTCGTCCAGGACAGGGTTTCCGTTGAACAAAAATGTTTCCCTGGGTGACTTTAGAGAACAAACACTTTTTAAACAAACATTTATAGACAGGTTACAGCTGCTGGACTTAGTAATGTGCATTAATGTTTTTTACGAACTCTGAATAAACGATATCCCGTCCACTCCACCACAAGCAGAAAAATAACTTCCTTCCATGGAGCTCAACTTTTGGGATAGTTTGTGGAAACATATCCTTGTCTGTCCAGATTTTTAGGAATACTTAAGGAACAGTTAATACGAAGAGACAAATAAAAGGAAAATTGTTTTTCTGGGCCCGCATTGTATGCAATAGATCTGCTGTAAAATTGAGAAGAAATATTGACAGATACATAAATAAAGAGATAGATATGATATACTGAAATAGATAGATAGATAGATAGATAATTTACATTTCCCAGAAAATAAAAATAGATAGATAAAGGATAAATATATATATATATATATATATATATATATATATATAGATAGATAGATAGATAGATAGATAGATATGAAAAACTGAAACAGATAAATGTTGAACATAGTGAGATAGATATATAGATAGATGGGTAGATAGATAGATATGAACAGACTGATATAGATATACAGATATACACAGACTTAGATAAATTGATTGATAGATAGATAGATAGATAGATAGATAGATAGATAGTAGACAGACAGACAGACAGATAGATAGATAGATAGATAGAACAGCCTGAGCTAGCTAGCTAGATAGATAGTAAGATATGAACAGATTAAGATAGATAGATAGATAGATAGATAGTAAGATATGAACAGATTAAGATAGATAGATAGATAGATAGATAGATAGATAGATAGATAGATAGATGTGAACTGACTGAAATAGATAGATAGATAGATATGAACAGATTTAGATACATAGATATATAGATATGAACAGATTGAGATACATAGATAGATGTGAACTGACTGAAATAGATAGATAGATAGATAGATAGATAGATAGATAGATAGATAGATAGATATGAACAGACTGAGCTAGCTAGGTAGATAGATATGAACAGATTGAGATAGATAAACAGATAGATAGATGTGGACAGACTGAGATAGATAGATAGATAGATACTGAAAAAAAATGAAAGAGATTGATATATACATTTTGAACATATTGAGATAAATAAACGAATAGATAAGTAAAAAAAAAAAAAAAAAAATAGATAGATAGACAGACATACAGATTCGAATAGGCAGAATATAATTAAGGCAGAGAATGAGAAATTTATATCAATTGATATTTATCGAAATTGATAAAGAAGTTTTTTTTTTTTAAATTCATAATCCCCTCAATATTTTTGTTAAGAATTAGCCCGGCCATGTTTTTCTTTTTTGTTTTTTTCATAATCATAATTATTTTCAAAATAGTTAATGTTATTTTTTAAAAACCTTTGAGAATTTTTGCTCGCAGCTTTTGTGGCTAAAATATTTAAAATAGCATAAGAAAAAAAAAAAAAGTTTGCCTTTATGTGTTTTAAAAAGAAATTGAATCGCATGTTTGACAAAGCAATTATTTCATGGTTTACTTTATTGTTGTAACTTTTTATGAAACACATCTGTTTATCAATCGAAATTTGCAGAAAAAATATTATTAAATAAAAGCGAAAGTAAATTAAACTGGGAATATTCAGAGAGAATTTATGTAAATTCGCCATTAATGCAATCTTAAATATTTTTTTTAACTCTGCTTAGATCAAACTTAATACAATATGAGCATTTATTCCTTGCAGAAAATAACAAAATTTGCATGCTTTTATCCCATCTTTAGGGATTTATCTAGCTCAACTGTCTCTTGGGCCTTATATAGGTTGAAGCCTATTTAAAAAACGTACTGCCTTTAAGAAGAGAACGAAATATTTTATTAAAATTAATTTAACCTATTCATGAGTATTTGATGGACATTGCCTGGGTGCTATTTTACAATGAAACATGCTTTTATGTTCCGTATCCTATCAGAATGTTCATGATCATGGTTCTCCACGACTTCCTTTTGTTCAAAGCTCTAAAGTTTGTTCTTACTATCACCCCTGTTACCTGTTCTGCCATCCATTCATACACGTTCTTTAGGTAGGTTTCGAACTGTTTCCCCTCTTTCTTCAATGTCTGGAGAGTGATAAATTCTTGAAGCCTATCTATCTATCTATCTATCTATCTATCTATGTCTGTTCATATCTATCTATCTATCTTATTAGGAACCCGTTTTTTTTTTTTTCCATTTTCTAAATACAAATTAAAGTGTTCTTACACAAAAGAAAAGAGTACTTATTTTGTTATGTAATTTTTAATTTCTCCCTTTTGGCAGTGAATACGGTAATATCTCCTCACAGATGAAGAAGAAGACTTTTTCCAATAAAAAAAAAGAAAAGTACTTTATGAACTGTTACGTAATATTGTATTCCTATATGGCAGTGAATGCTTTAATCTCCCCACAGATGAAGAATTTTTGAATGAAAGAGAAAAAAGAAAAGAGTACTTTCCTCTGTTATGTAATCTTGTCCTCCTATATGGCAGTGAATGCTGGACAATTTCCTTTCTGACAGATGAAGAGAGAGACTTAATTCTTGGCAAGAGAAACAAAGAAAAGAATACTTGAACTTTTACAAATATCAGTCCTCCTATATGGCAGTGAATGTCAAAGATATAATTTTCCGAATTAGATGAAGAAAAGACTTGAAGCAATAGAAAAAAAGAAAAGTAAATTTATGAGCTGTTATGTAATAATCTGTCCTCCTATTGGCATAAAATGCTGGACAATCTCCTAAATATGAAGAAAATGTTGAAAAAAAGAAACAAAAATTAGTTTTGAACAAAAATATTGAATATCAGTCCTCCTATATGGCAGTGAATACTTTTTCAATCTCCTTAAAGAATGAAGAAAAGAATTGAAGCAAGAGAAACAAAGAAAATGGTCCAAAAAACTTTTAATAACAGTTTTATCAGTTTTCAGCATTGGCAGTGAATGCTGGACAATCTGGCTCTCACAGATGAAGAAGAGACTTGAAAGAAAGAAACAAATTTTCTTATAAGAGTACTGAACTGTCATAATGTAAATATTTTCCTTTATATATGGCAGTGAATGCTGGACAATCTTATCACAGATAAGAAGAAACTTAAAGATAAGAGAAATTTAAGAGAGAAATTCATTGAAAACATGATATGTTATGTAATATCAGTCCTCCTATATGGCAATGAATGCTGGACAAATCCTCACAGATGAAGAAGAGACTTGAAGCAAAAGAAATTGGAGAAAAAAAACTGATATGTTATGTAATATCAGTCCTCCTATATGGCAGTGAATGCTGGACAATCTCCTCATAGATGAAGAAGAGACTTGAAGCAACAGAAATCTCGTTATACAGAATACTGCTGAGGTTGCCATGGACCGTACATGTGTGCAACGACGCAGTTTTAGAGAAAATGGAAACAAAAAGAAAACTTATGCTTAATGGTTGTTATTTTTTTCCAATCTAAAAAATAAAAAATTCATAAAACAAAGATGCTAACGAGAAACGCTTATCAGAACAACTGCCATTAAATTATTAATAGAAAAAGCACATGTAAACCACATTAGGGCGATAGGAAAGTGATCTAAGCTGAGATGAAATGTCAGGACCTATAACATTGCAGATTCTTTGGATTTTATCTAAAATCTCTAGATACGATAAGTACCTGACCAGGTGTAGCAAAAAGATTCAAGATACGGTGGAATGAGAGATTGATAAACATGCAAAAGATTCCGGTGAAGAAATTGGTTGCTGAGTGTTAGAGAATACGAGAAAAAAAAAACTACTATTAAGGAGAGAGGGTATTAAGACGACGAGCATTAGGAAAACGGAGGATAACGATTGACATTAAATTTTTAAAAATCAAAGTTGATTGGGAAGAAAGAATCCGGGACAGAATTCCACGTGCGAGAAGTGCGACAGAAGAAACTGCTAGCATGGAACTTACGGTTATATCTCACCATCTCATCTATAAAATGGCGAGATTTTTTCGCCAGTCTAGTATTGTGCTTAAATTTATAAAGTCTAGGTACCATAGAGGAAAGTATTATTTATTCATAAAATTAAAAAATATGGCACAATAGGGAATGAGGACAAAGAATTGTCTTCTACTGATGACTGAACACACATCAATATTCTTAACACGAAAACAACGCATTCTTACTTACCATTCTTACAACATTCACCGTAATACCTCAATGTCTCTACGAAAATCCTAACTAGTCCTTATATGTACAATTCATGTCTGTGGACGGGTGGATGGGAATAAAATAACAATTTTTACAAATCTCAACTCCAATGAATATTCTCTAGAGAGGAAAGTTCATCAGAACAATTACCATGAAAGTATTTATAACCTACACAGATAGCCTACGTTATGTTGGTTGAAAAAGGAGCTGAATCCGAGATGCCGGGTCAGGACCAATAACATTGCAGATTCTTCTTTAGTTCATCAAAACTGAATCGATAATGAGTCATTCTTCTATTGGTTAGCATCAGCCATGTAGATGGAAGGCATAAAAGGTTCTCTCAGACGATTAAAAAGGAGCGGTTTCGTTTTAAAATTAACAAACCAATTCATCTAGCGAGCTAGCCAGTTATTACACACACACACACACACACATTGAACATACATATATATATATATATATATGTGTATTGGGGCAGATAATCATTATTCAAATATATATTGTTAAATATAACAGACAACGAATGTCTATTATGTTTGATCAGGAGCCGTTCTAAACTTCGTAGAGGTGAAATTTTCATATAACCACTCTGATGAAGGCTCATATGAGCCGAAAGGTTAGATCGAGGAACAGCATAATAAAAAATATCCAAATGTTGGAGAGTTTTGTCTTTATTTATAATATGTTCCTCAAATTAAAAACAACTCTGGAGCTTAGAACGGATCATGATCAAACATAATAGACATTCGTTGTCTGTTATATTTAACAATATATATATATATATATATATATATATATATATTAAACATTACGCCCCCCACCGAGCAAGGCGTGAAGTCACTAGGATGCAGGGGGTTGCAGAAGATTTGGAGCGAGAGCAGATATGAGTGATAGAGGAAAGGATGAGGAGAGGGATAGTGGATAGATCAAGGTAACTGGAGATGTCGATTGACATTACATTTGAATAGTTGGAGATTATAGCTCTCAGGGAAACAGTAATTGGGAAGGATGTTCCACAGGCGAGAGGTGCGAGGTATGAAGCTATTGGAGTAGAAGAGACGGCTACATTTAAAAAAACGACAGTGTAAGGGTGAGAGTGGGATGCCAGCCTCGTAGGGCACTTGAATTCATAAATCCTGGGAATCAGCGAAAGCAGCTCATCGGAGCAATTATCATGAAAGGATTTGTAGAAAACACATAGAGAGTCGACGGCGCGTCTGTGAGGGAGCAACTGTAGACGAGACGCCAGATCAGGGCTAATTATATTACATATCCGTCTCTGGATCTTGTCAAGAACTCCGAGGTAAACAGAAGGTGCACCAGACCATATATTGCAGCAATGCTCCATGCAAGGGCGAATGGTTGATTTGTATATTTGATGTATTGATTCCGGGGAGAAAAAATTCCTGGCGCGGCACAGGGAGCCAACTTTCCTTGCGGTGAACGAATCAATTGACTCAATGTATTTGTTCCATCTCAGGTCAGCAGTCAACGTGAGACCGAGCAGACGCAGAGAGTTGCTCTCAAGAAGTTGACTATCAGACATTCTAATGAGTAGCAGGGAAGAATATATATATATATATATATATAGTGAATCGAATTATTAATTAAAAGATCAAAACCCCAAAATTGAACAAATAGCTTTAATTAAATTCTCAAACCAAAACAAAACTGTTAAATAAGTGATATAAACAAATTTTTACTACGTTAATAAATAAATAAATAAAATAAGAAACAAAAATAAAAACAAGCAATATAATTTGACCCAAATAAATAAACAAACGACTTCCGGTAAAATAACCGCCATAATAGAATACCCACAATGCACCACTAACCCGTATATATATAAATAGCCGAGAAAAATAACAGCATATGTGGCCTGACGATTGCATATAGCATGAAACACACTGTCGCCTCTTAGTGTTGACTTCTATGTTCACTTTTGTATTTACACACGCTCTATCTCTGATATTGAGCACTTTATTCCATAAATATAGCACACCTTAAGACTATATTTCTTTATATATATATATATATATATATATATAATAGCTGACCACTCGTATTTGAGGATACCTGTCTACTAGGGAGTCTAGCAAATCCCTATTGAAGACGCTCAATCAGGCACATTTTTTTTGCTCAACACCTACAGAGCACACCTGTGGTTTATATTGCAACTATGATGAGCAGATCATAGTTACAGTTCCTAGGAGAGAGTGTGTCATCTAGCATGATCAACAATCTGAACAAAGCCAGAGCACTGAAACCCTCGGTCACGATGCCTTATGACTTCATGCTATCACAGCTATCGACGGCCCCCAAGGGCTCCGTCTACCCAATTTCATTCACAATGCATGGGTTAACTCGTAGTACGGTTTTCAAGCACTTACCAAAGGTTCCCCGCGCTGGTATCGACCCCTCCAGTCCGATAACATCAGGAATACCTCCTGGCAAATCGACCGTGGTTTTTATTCAACCAGGGTCTCATGCTCAGAAATCGAACGTTCTAACGCGCCCATATCTATGTATGTATTTATGTATGTACGTTTGATCTTCTAAGAATTCTCTCTCTTATAATATATATATATATATATATATATATATATATATATATATATATATATATATATATATATAATGGAATTTAATACCGTCTGTTTTGAACGTCCATTTAAAATCTGGCAGATTATTGATTCAGTTATGATATTTTGTGCGATATTATTAATTGGCACTTAAGACCCGCTAGTGATCTCGCTTCTTAAAGATGATTCAGAAAAGGAGATTGAAAATTGCTGAGTCCACTAAATCACGTTGATCTCCCGATAAAAATTTCAAAGCAACGACTTCCCATACTTAATACTTCTCGTTTTCACTATCACATGGTCATGTGTGACGTCACGAGATGCGACGCTATTTTCGCTTCCGCGCCTCGTATACACGAGTTAGTCGTTGCTTAAAAATGTTTAATGCAACAAAAACATTATTGTTCCGTGTATTGGTTGATATATTGAAAATTGTAATCTTTGATAATGGCTTATGTAAGCTGAAAGCTTAGATTGGATTTAAACATGTATCAATATGGTGATTTCCTTTCATCTTTCAATGATAATGTTATTAAGCTTATCAGACAATATGAAAGGAACTTAAAATAAATAGACAAAACTTCTATATTATTTAATGAAACATGCATCAATGAATATATATATATATATATATATATATATATATATATATTATATTTATACATATATAGTAATTATGTTTCAGGACTATATTAATCAGGCGATGGTAGATAAATTAATAAAAAGATTTATTGGGAAAATCATCCTAATAAATCATTTTTATCATAAGTTATCTACTATCACCTGAGGAAGGACTACTATAGTCCGGAAACATGAAAGTTTTTATGTTTATGCTTTATTGAAATTTATTATAATAAAAAATATTAACAATATATATATATATATATATATATATATATATATATATTGATAATATTTTTTATTTTATATATATTTAAATTTTTGTTGGATAGATGAGAGTTTGTAACCTGGGTTTCACGCTTTTTGACGATCGCAAAGTGTAAAACCAGGGTCACAAAACTCACATCTATCCAACCAAATATGTTAAATATCTCTGATATTGAGCGCTTTCTAATAAGTACCGCAATATATAATATATAAATAATTATACATATATATATTTATTTATATTTATATATACATTTTTCACATATATCACATATATATATATATATATATATTTAAAAGATATTTTTGTAGGTACAAAATTTAATGATCGAAATAAAAGTATAAAATTTAATATTACAAGACATATTAAAAAGTATTAAATAATAAAAAAAAATATGGGGAGGAACCGGTTTCTGCTCCCGCTCGTCAGGCTTCCACGGAGATTCAATATTAAAACAGAGAAATGTACAATGTGAATAGGTGGAAAAAAAAAAAGCGAAACCTGCTTCCCCCACTTGTTGTTGAGTTTTTTTTTTTTTTTTTTTATTTAATATTGTTTTAATATGTCTTGTAATATTAAATTTTATACTTTATTTGGATTATATATATATATATATATATATATATATATATATATATATATATATATAAACTATTAGAATAGAGCTTGTGGTTGCATTTAACTGCTATACTATATCTAATTGCCAATTTAGTCGTAATGCGTAATTTCATGAGTGTAATTGGGACAAAAGAGAAAAGACAGAGGGAAGCCACGTCATGGTGAGAGATAGTAATGAAGCCCGAAGACGCTTTTGCATTAGGTGAAGAATTATATATATATATATATATATATATATATATATATATATATATATATATATATATATATATATATATATATATATATATATATATCAGGGGCACCAGTTCAGAAATGGCAGCAATATTCAATGCACGGACGACTGGTACATTTATAGATGCCTGACGAGAAAAAAAAAAAACAGTGAACCAACTTTCGTAGCGGGAGATCTAGCAAGTAATTCAATGTTATCACATGGAAGCACGGTGGAGTAATGGACAGCGGCTAGGATTTAGGAATCGGAGAGCCGAGTTCGAATTCCATTATATTCACTTACGTGCTAATACCCCTGGGAAAAGATATATATCCTCTTCTTCTTCCCCCTCAGGTATGGGTAAATAGCAGGACCGACTGGGTGGCAACCAGTCGAGGAAAAGGAAAACACTGAATTCAAAATCAACCTGGAGAGGGTTGGTATTCATCAGGCTATCTTGCCCAAGAAACACCACTTCCACTGCAGCTGCAGTACACATTGTGTCCCCACAACCCTACATTCACGGGATAAAAAAAATCACACCACTTTAGGTCAGTGGAAGAAACCTGCGACAATTAATACGCAAAATGTGTCTCTCCTGCTGGTTAGAATCGTCATGTTGATTGAAGGTTAAAATGTTTCTCGCTGTTGATTAAAAGACACTAGATTTGTAGGCGTTAAAATTTACATGTCATTTTTTTCTATACTTTACCAATTGATAGAAGCGCATAATTTTGTATGATCAACACTAAATATTTCCAGTACACATAATATAATCTCACAATTAATAACATATTAAATGGGACTCCACTTACCGCTGGGCTGCAACCACCAAATCCACAATCACTGCTTATATCATCAAGAGTACAAAAATCACACACTGACCAAGGAAACGTAACGTGTAATAAACTCCGATACCAAAGTTGCAAGCATAATAATCACAGATAGTATTTTTACCTCAAATATCCCACACACAGTAATCCGACCACTCTCTTGACTTTTGACAGTTCATACATAATATATTTACTTTTTTTAATAAATGCCAAAAAAAAAAAAAATGGATATTCCTGGGTATGGCAATAAACTTTCAAGTCATCCAATAAGTTCTGTCCGGATTTTGAATAATGAAGAACGATTTTATGGAAATTTATTCATCAATGTAGTTTCCATGATTATTTATGACTTCCTTCCATCTGTTTACAAGATTTTTAATCCTATAAGTAAGAACTCATTCAGTTTCGAAGAGAAGAACTCTGAAATGTCAGTTTCGACCTCGTCATAGATTTTGAGAATAACCAAATAATTCTGTAAACTATAGAACAAATGGTAATCTGAAGGAGCAAAGTCTGGAAAATAAGGTGGATGAGGAATTCTTTCCTATCCAAGTTCTTTAATCTTCTGGGATGTGATTATTGCATTGTGGGGTTGTGCATTGTCCTGATCAGATACCAATCCTTTTCGATTCTCTAAAACAGTTTTTTTATTCTTGAAAACCACGTTCAAACGCTCTATTTGCTGACAATAAACTCGAGCATTGATTGTTGCATCAGTTGGCAGCACATCCAAAATGAATTATTTCTTTGCAATCCCACCATAATTGAGAGAAGAACCTTCTGCGTATGAAGTTCCCTTCTTGGTTGTGTTTGGGCCCTTTCCCCATTACCACAACGTTTAACATTTTGATAAAAAAATCCATTTTTCATCAGCAGTCACAAGTCTGCCCCAAAAGGGCAAGATTAGTTCACAAAAATGAAGAGAAGAGAAGATGTCAGCTCAGGATTTGCAGTTGACTTTAAACAATTCATGAGACACCCATTTTCTAAGAAAATAATGATGAACAGTTGTATGGTTTGAATGAAGCTTCACTACCACTTCAACTGATATTGCAGGTTTTTCTTCAAGTGATGCCAAACCCATCTGGACGTCCTGTTCGATTTTCATCTTCAAGGTTGAAATTTGGTAAACCATCTTCTGCAAGTTCTTTTATTTAGGCATTCTTCTCTAAAAGCCGAATAAATATTTCGAGTCGCTTTGGCTGCAGAGTTCCCTTTTATTTTAAAACTCATAAAGCATTATGTGCCTTAAATACTCTTTCGACCCCTCCATCTTTCAGGGGAAAACTCATTCAGTCAAATTAATCTGTAAAAAGAAATTATGTTCAGTTAAAGTTTTCTAAATTCATATATCAGTATCATTTGACATTTTAGAATACTGTAAAATTTGATTGAAATTATTTCGAGCTGAACTTATGGGACGACCTGATACATCAGGCAGCTCTGGTGATTAGAGGTTTTTAGGAGCGTGGAACCGACTCCTAATTGCTGTTGTTCCGAGTTCTACCTTGAGCCTGGGTGGTAAAGCCTGTTAGGCTATGGGCAAATGGTGAACTCCCGAACAAAAATGAATCCCTATGAAATCATAAAAATACATTTTTATCGTAAAAATAATGATAATAAAAACCCCAACAATATCTATTTATAGTAAAATGAACAGCCATTCTGATTATTTTGAGAGGTAGACGAGTCTTACTAACGTGTTTTGTTTTAGTTTGTTTTTGTTTTACTTTTAGTTCGTTTTCCGGGTTCATTCCCTCCCGCCTCATTTCATGTTTCATGAAATTTTTATATATTTTTATATTCAGTCATTTTAATATTTTTGTATCACGTGGTATTTTCGTAAGCACCCCCCCCTGTGAATATGTAGTATTATGTTACATGTAGGATTGAATGGTGATGGATGTGTTCTTGCGGTTAATGGATTAATTGTAATGGATTAATGGGTCTTGATCAGGATTAACTAACAGAGTTAGCGAAGACCAGCCTCACTTCACTTCCCCTTTGGCCATGTGCCACAATTATTGTATATTTTACAATAATAAATAATCAGTCTGTCGACAACATACAGCGTCCACTCTTATTATTTTGAGGGGTCGGAGTGTCCAATTAACATTTGTTTATTTATAGTTTTATCTTTGGGTTACATTGTTAATTAATTTTCTGGGTACATAACCCTCCCCATCCCATCGTTTCATGTATTATGAAATTTTTATATATTTTTGCACATTATAAACTTTGAAATTTTTATGTCATGGGGTGTTTAGTATGTCCCCTGTGAATATGCGGTATTGTGGTACATGTAAGATTGGTAGGTGATGGATGAGTTCTTGTGTTGAATGCACAATTTTTTAATAAATGAATGGGTCGTGATTCGGATGAACTAGGACTAGGATAGCTAATGAAGACCAGCCCCGCTGCCCCTTCGACCTCTTTGTTCCCTTCGACCCCGTCGGCCCCTTTGGCCTCTTCGACACCTTTGGCCCCGTCGGCCCTTCGGCCCCGTCGGCAGGTCGGCTCTTCGACCCCTTCGGCTCCTTCGACCCCGTCGGCCCCTTTGGCCTCTTCGACACCTTTGGCCCCTTCAGCCCCGTCGGCCCTTCGGCCCCGTCGGCAGGTCGCCCTTCGGTCCCTTCGACCCCTTCGACCTCTTCGGCCCCTTCGACCCCTTCGACCCCGTCGGCCCCTTTGGCCTCTTCGACATCTTTGGCCCCTTCGGCCTCGTCGGCCCCTTCGATCCCTTAGGCCCCTTTGGCCCCTTCGACACCTTTGGCCCCTTCGACACCTTTGGCCCCTTCGACACCTTTGGCCCCTTCGACCTCTTCGACCCCTTTGGCCCCTTCGGCCCCGTCGGCCCTTCGGCCCCTTTTGCCCCTTCGGCCCCGTCGGCAGGTCGGCCCCTTTGTCACCTTCGGCCCCGTCGGCTCCTTCGGTCTCTTCGATCCCTTCGGCCCCGTCGACCCCTTTCGCTCCCTTCGCCCCCTTTGGCCCCTTCGACCATGTGACACAATTTTATAAATATTCCAAAATAAATATCTCAACAAAATACAGCGACCACTCTTATTATTTTGAGGGGTGGGCCGGCTCCTATTAACGTTTATTTACTTTTAGTTTCATCTTTGTCTTTCATTATCTTTGTCTTTCATTTTTGGATGAAGCCAAAAGATTCATTCTCCTCCCATCATTTCATGCATCCTGAAATTTTTTATATATTTTTGTATATTATAAACTATGAAATTTTTATGTCAAGTGATGTTTTGTAGCTCCCTTGCGGATATGCAGTATTTGGGTGTATGTAGGATTGACAGGTGATGAATAAGTTGTTGTTGTGAATGAGTAAATTTTAATGTATGAATGGATCGTGAATCTTATTAACTAAGACTAGGATAGTAAATGAAGACCAGTCCCCCAACCTTTATCTCCCCCTCGGCCTTGTGCCACAATTTTGTACTTATAAATACCGAGAATACAGCGGCCACTCTTATCATTTTGAAGGCTGGACGAGTCCTGCTAACATTTCTTTTGATTAAACTTTGAGTTAAATTTTTGTTTTGTTTTCTGGGTTTTTTTTTTCCCCTTCCCATCATTTATTAAATCATGAAATTTTTATATATTTTTGTAAAAAAAAAAAAAAAAAAAAAAGCGAAAAAAAAAAAAAAGAAGACAATTTTGGACTCTCATCAGATTTTTTCTCGTTGAGTCTTTCGTAGGTCCCCCCCCTATGTATATGCAGTATTTTGGTGTATGCAGGATCGAGGAGTGATGGATAAGTTCTTTTGGTCAATGAGAAAATTGTAATGAATGAATGGGTTGCGAATCTGATTAACTAGGACTAGGATAGATAAGCCCCCTCCTTATTACTCCCCACGGCCATGTGCCACAATTTATGTATTTACAGAAATAAATATCGTCTTATTATTTTGAGGGGGGAATATATCCTACTAACATTCGTTTTAGTTTAGTTTGTTTTGTTAAAATCTTTTGTTAGTTTTCTGGATTCAGTCTCCCCCCGTCATTTCATGATTCATGAAATTTTTATATATTTTTATATTCAGTCATTTTAAGATTTTTATATCACTTGGTATTTTTGTAATTTCCCCCACCCCGTGAATATGTAGTATTATGGTACATGTAGGATTGAATGGTGATGGATGTGTTCTTGCGGTTAATGGATTAATTTTAATGGATTAATGGGTCTTGATCAGGATTAACTAACAGAGTTAGCGAAGACCAGCCTCACTTCACTTCCCCATAAATTAAAAATTTGTAATGTTCGGATATATATATATATATATATATATATATATATATATATATATATATATATATACACTGCGTGCCAAATTATTATCGAGATAACGTTTTTTCTAATATTTCAAAAACTGTCTAATCAATTCACACAAAATGGCGCCAGTTTGTTTACATTGCGCAGATCAGTACGAAAATTTCAGTGATTGCGCAGGTCAGTGTTGCCAACCTTGTGTGAAAAGTTTTCTTTGAATTGATGGGACGGTTTTTGAAATATTAGAAAAAACGTTATCTCGATAATAATTTGGCACGCAGTGTATAATTCCATAAAACAATATATGATGGGGACGGGAGTTGAATGCAGACAAGAAACTCAAAATGTCACCCAAAGATAAAACAACATCAAACCAATCTTAGGAATCGTCCACCGTTCAAAATACTAAAAATGGCCGCTGTATTCCTTATTTATTTTGTAAAATTACAAAATTTTGGCACAAGGCCGAAGGGGAAGTAGGGAGAAGGCTGGTTTTTCTCTAGCTATCCTATTCCTAGTTAACCATAATCATGGTCTATTCATTTATTACAATTACACCATCACCACAAGAACTCATCCATCACCTCACAATCCTGCACACACCACAATACCACATATTCACAAGGGTCCTACAAAAATACCCCATGGTGTAAAAATTTGTAATGTTCTTATATATATATATATATATATATATATATATATAAGTGAACATAGAAGTCAACACTTTCATGATATGCAATCGTCAGGCCATGACGATTGCATATAGCATTAAACAGACTGTCGCCTCTAAGTGTTGACTTCTATGTTCACTTTTATATTTACACACACTCTATCTTTGATATTGAGCACTTTATTCCATAAATATAGCACACCTTAAGACTATATTTCTTTATATATATATATATATATATATATATATATATATATATATATATATATATAATTAAAAATCCCATGAAATATGAAATGATGAGGAGGAAGATGAATCCAGACAAGAAACTCAAAAATGCCAACCAAAGATAAAAATCAAAGCAACGTTAGTAGGAATCGTCCTCCCTTCAAAATAAAAAGAATGGCCGCTGTATTCTATCGATAGATAGAATCAAGAAGGACACTCACTAATGGAATGGGGAGGGAAAAATAAATGACCGAATGGGGAAGGCTGACAGTCGAGATGAAAAAGGGGGCCAAAAACAAACTGGGGAGGTTGGGAATCTCGACATGAATCATAACAGAAGAAAAGGCCGGGTACAAGACTTATTCACATTTACTAGGAACACAAAATAGTGTCTAACTTAACCGAGGGGTGCGCAGGAAACCACCTCATAGCGTTAAGGGGACTTAAAAAAGAAAATCAAGGCTAGCCCCATCCACACGAACCAGGCTCGTATAATGATTGCGATTAACTAGACGATTTATTTTGTAAGATACAAAATTGTGGCACGAGGCCGATGAAGGGGTGGGGTAAAGGCTGGTCCAAACTAACTATCCTATATCTAGCTAATCAGATTCACGACCCATTCATACATTACAATTTACTCATTCACCACAAGAACTCGTCCATCACCAATCAATCCTTCATGCACCATAATAC
The DNA here is from genome assembly GCA_903632075.3 of Acanthosepion pharaonis. Classification (NCBI taxonomy): domain Eukaryota; kingdom Metazoa; phylum Mollusca; class Cephalopoda; order Sepiida; family Sepiidae; genus Acanthosepion; species Acanthosepion pharaonis. Next base: position 454,706 of record CAHIKZ030001505.1, on the reverse strand, counting down.
CACATCCTCTCCAGGGGAACCTACAAAAACGCGCCCCAATCCATAAAAATTTGATGATATATATGTAATTTAAAATTATAATAATGATAAAATGAGAGGGGAGGGAAATGAACCCAATAATAAACTTAAAATAAACACAAATACAAACTAAATATAATTGATGTTAGTAGGGACCGTCCAACCCATAAAACAGAGAGACCGCTTTATTCTGCCCAGAGGACAAAATCAAGAGACGCTATCGCTAAGGGAGTGAGAAAAAGTATAAAATATTAGGCTGGAATGGGAAAATATAAAACTGACCCAGTCGAGATGAAAGGGGGGGGGGTCAAAACAAACTGGGGAGGTTGGGAATCTCGACTTGGATCATAACCAAAGAACGGCCGGGATGCAAGCCAGGAACAACACTTACTCACATTAACTAGGTACACTGAAGCTTGTCTAACCTAACCAAGGGGAGGGTTTCACAGGAAGCCACCCCGATGTGCCATAGGTTGACCTAGAAGAGAAAATCAAGGCGAGCCCCATCCACACGAACCAGGCTCGTATAGTGATGGTGATTAACTAGGACAGTTAGCGAAGACCATTCTTTCTAATCTCCCCCCACCCACTTTCGGCCATGTGCTACAATTATAAACATAAACAAGCAGCATATGAAATGGACCAATAAAAAAAATATTTCTTAATTCATTTGTATCTAACGATAATTACTCACCCACCCACCCCTTTGAATCTGCCAGTTGAATATGGACTCGTCTTCAGGCCTATGTATAAATAATAGCCCTAGAGCCGTGTGTTATCGTGCAATTACTTTTGTTACATTGGCTTTAGCGATATGGGAAATCTTTCTTCTCGAGCCCGTCGAAGACGTCCAACTGAGGAAAAGTCCGTTTCGGGACTTTTGTCACTCGAAGACCTAGAAACTAAAGGTTATGACATAGAAAACTTGGTTTTCGCCAATTGCGGTGCCGAAGGCTTCTCCTATGCGGGGTCCATGAGAGTTCTTGAAAAACTGTGTCTCCTGGAACGAGTGAAACGTTTTTCCGGCGTTGGCACTGGTGCTATTGTTGCTACACTTCTCGCAATCGGTTTGGATTCTAAAGAACTCCAGGTTGCTTTCAACGAACACTTACAAAACGTACAGAATGACGACGAATTGGGATACGAGAGTTTCGCAACGAATTATACGGAACATTACGGATGGAACTATGGCAACCATTTCTTCGACTGGTTTGACGAGCTTCTCGAATCTAAGTGCTTCGATAAGGAACTGACTTTCTTACAGTTTTACGATAAGACCGACAAGGAACTATGCCTTCTTGTTACCAATGTTAATAAATTAAAACTAGAATACTGTCATCCAAAAACAACTCCAGATTTGCCTATTAAACAAGCCCTCTTTATGGCGATCTCTACACCGGGTGTTTTTGCTCCAACGAAATATGGATCAGCTAACGATGTGAGCTTGTATGTGACCGGCGCCCTGACTTGCAGTTATCCGGTTCATTCTTTCGACGGCTGGTTTCTGTCTATGGATTCCGATGACTCGTTCTTGAATAAACTGGAATCACCAGAGATGTTCTACATGCCACAGGTCTTTGACAACCGAAGCCCAAAGACACTTGGATTTTTCCCACTTGACAAACAAAAAGAATCTTCACACGTGGAACTAGTTGAGCGATTAGCATCGGCCAATGCCGACTTAAAAACCCCTCGAACAACACTGGGTCTCAAATACAAATGCGCTTGTCAAAATCGGGCCACACTTGCGCATAAGTTTTCCCAATTAAAAAAAGCTTGTTCAACGTTGCTCCTCTTGGCGGAAGACCTTCAAGATGACCAAGGCAACATCCCCTTGAATTCATTCGCTGACAAAGTATTCTGCGACAAGTCCTTTACTAAATCTGACCGCCTCCTCTTCCCAGAGATCGGCCGAAGACCCCAGGACTTGAACGCCTTCCTTCTCACTCTAGCCGACGAGGAAAATAGCATATCGCAACTACGTTTGAAGTTGTTTATTCAATCAAAATTATTGACTTTATTGAATCAATACTCTTCTTATTACAAAACCGACATCAACAATCTGCGGTCTTACTTTGAGACGGTCTTCGATACCACTGCTTTTTCTACAATCGAGCTGTCCAAACTCGATTACGATCGTACTGTCGGTATTGTGTGCCGACATGTTGGCCCGCAAGACGTCGATTTCGAAGACGACGATCAGAGCTTCCTCTATCGACAAGGCTGGAATGCAACTGTATGTTATTTTAGAAACCTCTTAAAACCGACCGATGACAGCTCGGGAATTAAGAGCGAATCTGTTAACGCTGATTAACAATGTTTACGTATTTTAATGCACGTTCTGAGAAATTAGTCTTGATTTGCTAACTACGGCTTTAATATGAACTGTTAAGTTTTGTCCCCCTTCCGTTGTTTTGTCATTTGTAGGCTTACAAACCCGTAACGCCGAGAATGCCTCATAATGGTTGACTAATAAACTTTGTTTAAAGCTATTTTTCCTAATAAAATTTTCTATATAAATAAATTCTCTTGCATTACTTTGTACTCGTATCCATTAACGTAGATTACCTTTTGCTTCTCGTTACGATATCTTTACCTGTTCATGCATATTAGGAATTTTCCTCTAATTTCCTTAGAGTACTCTTTAAACAAATGTTAAATTAATTTCTTTGTTCTTAATAACCTCTTTAATTAACGTTGAAGTTTCTTAACGCTAGACTCCCTTTATATGACTGATATTAAAAAAAAAAAAAAAAAAAAAAATTCCATAATTTTCAATTAGTTAAGTTTCTTTAACTATTAACTTTGCAGTAATTGTTTAAATTGTTCATATTTGGGTCTAATAAATTTAGCTCTGTAAGGCAGAAGTACCTCTTACATATCCCACATAAAAGTAAGGCATTAGTGGAAATGGTGCTTTCATCTAACTAATGTTTAGGTGGCCTTTCGGGTGAAGGCTGCATCCATTCGTCGGCGGGGAGAGCTTCGTGTTAAAGTTTGAGTTACAGAAATCACTTTTGACAAGAACTTTCTCCTAAAAAGACTGCAGTTTATGGTGTAACTTGTTTTAAATGGGTTTATTAAAATAGTCTTACTGGAATTTTGTTTTAATACTGCTTATCAATGCTTTTGCAGGTTTCTATTTGAGATAAGGTATTCTAACTATTGTTCACGTCTCTGATATATTCACGATATACCCGGCCATTGTACGCTCCGGTCTTCTTCAGGTGATTTTTCTTTTATTTATTTCTTAATCTTTTTTCTTTGAGTTACTATTTTAACTCCGTCAGTTTCATTTCTATTTGCTTTAATTTTTTAACTTTCTATTTTTCTTTCACTTGTGGGGGTGTTTTCTCTTTTTGTTAAGACTTAACCATTTGTATGTTATTTAAAGTCAGAAAATATTTTGGACTGTAAAGATTTCTTGTTATTTCAGACAACGAATTACTGATACAAGTTTTACTAATTGACCTATAGATAAAAGTGGCTTCAAGCGTATTTTGGCGTAAGTGAATATCATGAACTCTATTGAAATTTGAACTCTGCTCTCCAATTAACAATTCCAAGACACTGTCCCTTACACCACCTGATATTTCCAGGCGGTCACCCATCAAGTTACTGACTAGGCTGGGCGTTGCTTAATTTTCCTGCTCCGACTGGAACCGGTGGATTCCAGTCATGGAAGAATGACTGGTAAAGTTACGAATGCTTGTAATGACAAATGGATCGGAATTTGAATTTAGAAATCATTTCGAATTCCAATCTAGTTCGTTATATCCGCTTCTAAGCAAATATCTTTACGAAAGGCATGAATCCATCTCTTCCCCCCTCTTAATTAGGATTTTTTTATCCGTTTCAATTATTATCCCTCCCATAAAGTACTTTATATATATATATATATATATATATATATATATATATAAAAATATAATATAATATATAATATATATATATATATATATAATATAATATATATATATATAATATATATAATATATATATATATATATATATATATATATATATATATATATATATATATATATATATATATATATATATATATATAAAAGCTTTAAATGACTAAATTTCTACGTAAATAAGCGACGTTATTGGAATAAGAGGGGTGGTGTGTATATATATATATATATATATATATATATATATATATAAACGTATTAACAGCGCTAGGGCTACGATTAATACAGCCCAAAGCACCTGTATGAAAATTCACTGGCATTTTGGGCTTATCGTCCTGCGTTAGTCACCTCGGATTTCCGAAAATTGACAGACGCCTGGGGTGTTTACATATCCCCATACAAATATGATTATATTAAAATTACGTAAAATATTGTACTGCTAAAAAAAAAAAAAAATCTCTCTCTCTCTCTATATATATATATATATATATATATATATATATATATATATATATATATAAGGAACAAAGAAATATTCGTACATATACAGTTTTAAATTTATTGTATTTCCAACTAATGAATAAACACACTTTTAAAATTATTAGCTTTACACCGACGTATAACAAGTAAACTTACATAGAAAACAGAAAAAAATATTTTTGTATTGTACGAATACTTTTTTCTCCCATTAAAATGAATAAATGGGATTTATTTCTATTAAATCAAAACGAAATATTGTCCCCCCCCCACTGTATATTACTGAATCTTGAACTGGAAATATAATATTCATTGAAATGAAAATTCTAATAAATTTATTGCCTAAACATAAGCTGTAAATTGTAGATAAAACTCGAATGCAAGAATCGAGAAAATTTTTATTCATCAAAACTGGCCACACTATATTTCAATGAATAGATGAATTCATAATTACAGGACTGAAAGAGTAATAATAATTATATATATATATATATATATATATATATATATATATATATATATATATATATATAGAGAGATACACCGAATGATCCAGACAAACTTGCCTAGGTTTCACCTAAACGGATCGTCAGGGAAAGTAAGGCTCTACGGTTGTATTGAGCTCGTTTGTTAGTTGTTTACTCGTGTCGGGGTTTTTTTCTTTGGGCTTCAGACCTGCATCTGTGCGATTTTTTTTGTCGGCAGAAGTTCATGTTTGTAGCTCTTTCTTTTATTAAAACGTTTTTTTCCCTCGAGATTGATTTGATTATTAGCAAATCAAAAATTCGAGGGTTTTTGAAAACGAGTCTAGTTATCTATAATATATATATATATATATATATATATATATGGATATATGAAATGGATTAAGCCTGACAATTATATCTTTTCTGTTTATGCGTTATCTTAGGGATACAAGTTATTTGAGTAAATGCTCTGCTCTTAATTAAACAGTATTAATTACATTTACCGACCTGAGTAATACTTTTTAATTAAAAAGAGGACATTTACTCAAATAAGTTATATCCATACAAATAACCTATAAAGAGAAATATATATATATATATTTTCAGATATAGTGCTTAATATTAAAATAATAGACCATTAATATTTTATAAAAAGATTACTTAATTTTTAAATATTTTTTTTTTGTTTTTCCGACTTCGAATCTCTTGGTAAATGTCCGTTCTTCAGGGGTTTTTGATTTTTAAATGATAGCTAATATCAGTTAAAACATTTTGAAATTATGATAAAAAAAAAAAAAAGTCAACATTCTATAATATTAACTAAAAACACGACCACAATTGTGCTGACTGTATTCGGAAATTAAAACATCCCTATCACTCTAGAAACATACACAGAACCCATACACACAATTAAAAGGCCAAAATAAAATCCACCTTGATAAGGGCGAAAAGTATAGCCAAAAGCGCTCGGAATTATAGACTATTTGGACAGTTTCTACACACTGTGTTTGAACATAAGAAAAATTAAATAAGACTCTTAATCGTAGTACAATGTCTGTCATATATGTGTGTATGTATGTATGTATATATGTGTGTATGTATGAATACAGACAAAAGGGAAACTTATCTTAGGGGACACGTTTCGTCCTCAGAGGGTGAAACGCGTCGGATAAGAAACGTTTTCATATTGTTCCTTTAAAGATGGAGAATATCTGAAATTTTTGCATACATATAATATAAATCATGAACAGTAATCTTCGTTAGGAAGGTGGGGTAACAGTACCCCACCGAACAAGACAAAGCGATATCTGCCGTCCACATCAGTGCTACACACCCTCACTAAGTCAAGAGATTAGTGGAAGAATATTTAAAATATTTGTGGGTAACAAAACGCCCCATGTGACTAACAAAAGTTTAAGAATGCGAATCGGTATTAAACTAATTTTCGCCATCTAAGAAATCTGGGTTTATTTTTAAAAGCTTCCCTGTTCGGAAAGGGATTCGTGACTTTACATTTTACTTTAATGAAAGTTGGGTGAAAATTTTTAAAATCCTGATATTCGGGGAAATTAGAAAAAAAAAATCAAATCTGAAATTAATTTGAAATGTAGTTTATACGAAAAAATATAATCCTATTTAAATAGATAACAAATTATTTTAAAACAAGTTACCATATATAATGATTTTCTAAGCCCGGCTTAGATGTGGCACAAGACCGAAAGTATGGAGCACACAGTGAGGACTAAACTCACTACTCAGTCGTAATTGATCTAGCAAAGACAAGCTTTCTAACCATTACACCACGTCGAGATACCCCAGGTACCATATATACATTGTTTATGAGCCGTCTTAAATTGCGGCTCCAGACTGTTTTTTGAATGATTTTTACCCTCTACCTGGAAAAAAAAAGTTTACGGGTGCAACCGGTCACTGAAAATTTATGATTTTTAATCTTTTAAAAAGAAATTACTAGTGTATAGTGCGATTCCAGATTTTTTTCCATGGATTATACCTAACCCCAGCCAGAAGAAAAATCACCCGAGCAACCTGTTACCGGAAATGGATAATTCTAAATCTATTCACACTAAATTCCTTCATACAGTGCTCAAAAAGACGGATAATTAAAACTATACGCTAAGTATATTTTGTTCGATATCGAAACTTTTATCATGGGGGTCCACTATTTGCCCATAGCTGGGACCCTAACAGGTGCTACCACCCCGGGTTAGGATGGGCCTGGGAACACCAGCAATTAAGATGTGGTTCCACGTTCATCAAAACATCCTGATCAGAGGCCTTGCTGCCGGATGCAGTTCATCGTCATTTCCAGGAATTTACTAATTTGCTTTGCAATACATAGTAAAATAGTAGTAAAAGAATTCCTTAAAGAATATTTTTATTGACAAACAAAAAATAGCTATGGGTCTTGGGCAAGGTAGCCTGACGGAACCAAATCCGATCCAGGCTAGCTTGAATAAAGAGTTTTACTTCTACTAAACTAGTCGGCAACCAAGGTATTAGAGTACAGAATGTCCAGTCTCTATAGAGTTGGTAATTATATTACACTTCATATATCTTGGTATATGTATAAGCTTACAGGAGGATGTCTTGGGCAAGCTTGCATGACGTAACCAAACCCGATCCAGGCTAACTTGAATGGAGAATTTTATTTCTATTAAACTAGTTGGCAACCAAGGCTATAGGGTAGAGAATGTTAACTCTCGATAGAGACTTCATATACCTCGGTATATGGGTCAGCTATAGTTGGTGTGTCTTGGGAAAAATAGACTGACGGAACCCGACTCGATCCAGGCTCGCTTGAATAATGAGTTTTATTTCTACTAAACTAGTCGGCAACCAAGGCTATAGGGCACTGAATATCCAGTCTATAGTGTTGATAATTATTTCACACTTCAGATACCACTGTATACGGATCAGCTATAGTGGGGTGTCAAGCTAGATTGACGAAACTCAACCCAATCCAGGCTAGATTGAATACAGAATTTTACTTCTATTGAACTAGTTCTTAACTAGACTATAGTTTCCAAATGTCCAGTCTCTATAGAATTGGTACTTATGTTACACTTCAGATACCTCGGTATATGGATCAGCTATAGTTGGCGTGTCTTAAATTCAGAGTTTTAGATGGTATTTATCAATCAACCCACGGGGATCGAATGTGGCACAAGGCATTTTTAATGTGGGTATCTGTGAGCCCGTAGGCCCAGCCAAAAATAAATAACCATCCAAACCCGCCGAGGCGGGCCAGTTCCGTCAACCTCCCCCAACGAAACCCCACCCTTCGGCGGAGCTTCGTCTGGGTTCCTCACTGCAAGCAGAGAGTTCGACAGACACCAGACCCGGTAGCTCACAAAGCGCAGATACTACACTTTGATCCTAGCCACCGGGCTACACTAAATGGCAAGCAAGGCTATCTTGCCATTTATACTATAGCTGTAGGGAGAGTAGATGGATTTATAAATTTCCTGAAGTTATTTGCTCGTAGAAGAATGTAACAAACTCGACTGGATCTTGAACATGGTTCACTTCAATTCGTCTATTTCTTTCTCATTACCAGCCGCTACCTAATGGAACTCCCGCGCAAACATTATATCGACACTTAACCATTGGAAATAAAAAATAATCCTAAATTTCTAAATAAAATATCGATAAAAAGACAGATTTTCTGACGACTCATTTCAGTGAAACGAGTTTAAAACTTTTTCTCCAGTGGACAATAAACGTCGTCAATGAGTTCACGTCGGATCAATTTAAAATTAATTACCCTAACGCAACCTGGTCGTCCAATGAAAGTCACGTCTGTCTGAGAGAAAGAAGCGTTAATATGGACTTGATGGGAAAGGAGCGCGTTGATCTTAATATGGCACTCGACAAAAGGAAGATAGGTACATATGCACTGAATGTTTGCGCGCACTGAGAAATCGTCGTCCATCACACGTGATTTTGCATATGTTTTCTTAATGTACATATTAGAACGTTCGCATTCTGTCCAGGAGACCCGGTTTCGAATCTCACCGTGGTCGATTCGTCAGGAAGGCGACTTCCTGATATTATCGGACTGGAGAGGCCGATCGCAGCTTGCGGCACTTTTGGAAAGTGCCTGAAAACCATATCACGGGTTGACTCAAGCTTTGTGAGTGAAATTGGGTAGAGTAACTGTGCTAGCACGAAGTCATAAGTCATCGTGCCCGAGAGCTTGAGTGTGATCGCCTTGTTCAAATTGTTGATCACGATAGATAATGCTCTTTTCTAGAAATTGTAACTAAAGCCTGCTCAGCATAGTTGAAGGGCACTTTCGAATGAATAACTACAAATGTGCCTGAGCAAGCATCTGCTATAGGGATTGGCTAGCCGAACTACTAGACGGGTATATTCGAATACGAATCTCTCTTGTGTGTGAGCGACTTACAAATTCCTACAATTACACTTATACGCATACAGTTTAAGAAATATGAATAAAACTCTTGTACTCAGTCTGGACAAACCCTATCTTGGGCTGAGCAATAAAGTCAAAAGATTGGAGAAAAAAATAAGAAGTTATATTTAAAACCTACTAGGTTGTTGATACGACAAGTGTAGACTGAAAAGATCGTAGGCTGGCTATGAAGGATTGGTGCTAGAACTGTGAAACCTTGCATGCATTCATTTCAACTCTTCTTATTAATAACTGAATTGTTTCTTTCCAGCTATGAGGATGGGCTGAAAAGTTCTGAGGCTGATTATGAAGGAGTGATGCTAGAACTGTGAAATCTTGCATGCATTCATTTCAACTCTTATTAATAACTGCATTGTCTCTTTCCAGCTACGAGAATGGGCTGAAAAGTTCATAGGCTGACTATGAAGGAGTGATGCTAGAACTGTGAAATCTGGCATGCATTCATTTCAACTCTTATTAATAACTGCATTGTCTCTTTCCAGCTACAAAGATGGGCTGAAAAGTTCATAGGCTGACTATGAAGGAGTGATGCTAGAACTGTGAAATCTTGCATGCATTCATTTCAATTCTTCTTGTTAATAACTGGATTGTTTCTTTCCACATACACGGATGGGCTGACAACTTAATTCCATTTTGTCTTAAAATGTCCTCAATACCTTTTCTTGATATATAAGAATATATATTTTATCTCATATATATATATATATATATATATATATATATATATATATATATATATATATATAAAGAAGAGAGAGAGAGAGAAAGAATGTGTGTAACACGTTTGCTGGAACACTTCCTCAAAGATGAAGAGACTTGAAGCAACAGAAATTTGGTTCTACAGAAAGATGCTGAGAGAACATGAACCAAACATATAAACAACGGCGAGGTTTTAGCGAAAATGAAACAAAAAGCTAACCCACATAACATAAGGAAGAAATAGTTGAAATTTCTGGGACACATAATGAGGAAAGGGGGCTTGGAAAATTTGATACCCACATGATAGATTAAAGACAAGAGGGACAAAGGAATGCAACGCATAACCTTCTTGATAAACTTGATAAAGTGGATGGCAGGATAGGGTTTAGAAATAAAGAAAAATTATTTAGTGCTGCAAGGGCCGGAAATTGTGGAGAGCCATATTCGACACATAAAGAAGAATTCGGGGTTGTTAAATATCTAAGTCGTTAAATGAGGAGTGAGTATATTCTTATAAAATAACAAGGAGAGAAGTCCTGAAAACTTCAGGTAGCAGGCCACAACCTAAAAATTGTATTTCAATATGCAAAGATCTGAATTTTAGAAAGTTGTTTTGGTTTGGTTTGTTTTACGGGATACCAATCTCAATGGGTTATTTAATGTCGACAAGATTTTTTATTGCTGGTGATATTTTTTTTTTCAAAAATCTATTGCTGGGGAAAATTTTTTCCTAAAAAGTATTTCTGGTATTAAAACCTATTTTTATACCTTCATGTATTTTTGGTAATATTTATTTTTTTTCAAAAATGTATTGCTGCTAATATTTAAAAAAATGTATTGCTGGTAATAATTTTTCTTCAAAAATGCATTGCAATTAATTTTTACAAATATGTATTGCTGGTATTAAAACCTATTTTTACACTTTCATAGTGTTTTAACCGCAGTTTGGGGGTTAACTATTTGCTCATAGCTGGGACCCTAACAGGTGCTACCACCCTGGGTCAGGGTAGACCTGCAAACACCAGCAAATAAGAGGTGGTTCCACGCTCCTCAAAACCTCCTGATCAGAGGCCTTGCTGTTGGTTGTAGTTTATCGTCTTACCCAGGATGCGGATGTAGTTTATCGTTTTACCCAGGACGTGGATGTAGTTTAAGAGGGATAAGAGAAAGCAACGCCTAACATGCTTGACGAACTTGGGAAAATAGATGGCGGAATAGAGTTTAGAAATAAAGAAAAGACAGTATTTATTGAGTGCTGCAAGGAGAAGGAAATTGTGGAGAACCATGATCGGCACATAAAAAGAATTTGGGGCTGTTAAATATCTAACTTGTTAATTGTATTCTTATAAAATAACTAGGAGAGAAGTCCTGAAAACTCCAAGAACCAAGCCACAACATAAAAAGGGTATTGCAAAATGCAAAGATCAGAATTTTAGAAAGTTAGTCTGTCCGAGAACTTTTCCGTACTTGCTTTTTTATTGCAAACATGTGAGGCCTTCATTTTTTTTTAATCACTTTCTATATATTCAACGAAAGACCAAAAGATCTTAGGGCCGGGCGGTAAAGCTAACAATTTAAGTCGTTTTACACGAGCCTTGAATCAAATGCTTGCTGATTTAGATGGCTTGATCTTCAGAATATTGATCAACTGATGTTGTAATATCAAACGAAATCCACTTGTCAAGTTGATCCTTGAATTGAGCCGAGATCTGAAGGCAAAGGCATATTCAAATTAGGAACGTGTTTCATATTCAATTGAGTCGACTCCTTTGTCGGCAGGGTTCGCCAGCAAATCTCTTTTCGACGTTTTTTTTTTCTTAAGTTTCTTCTAGGAATGACTCTTTTCTTTCTTTTAAATTTAATTTCTTTCTTTCTTTCTTGATATATTTTAAAGGATGTTCGATCTTTCATGTTTTCTCTCTTCTCTTTATGCCCCTTTCTATATCCCATCCTTTCTTTCTTTTTTCTTTCCTTCTTTACTGCCTCCTTACTTGGTTGGTTGATTGGTTGGTTGGTTCCTTCCTTCCTTCCTTCCTTCCTTCCTTCCTCCATTCTGTTTCTCTTTTCTTGATTCCTCCCTTCCTTCCTTCTCTTACTTCCATCCTTACTGCCTCCCTTCCTTCCTTGGTTCGTTCGTTCGTTCCTTCCTTTTTTCTTTTGGTTCTTTCTTTCTACCCTTTCTCCCTTCTTTCCTTGATTCCTCCCTTCCTTCCTTACTCCCTCCTTTCCATCCTTGGTTTCTTCCTTCTTTACTTCATTCCTTCTTTACTTCCTTCCTTCTTTACTTTCTTCATTTTTTTGTCCCTCCCTTCCTTGGCTCCTTTCTTCCTTGGCTCCTTTCTTCCTTGGCTCCTTTCTTCCTTCCTTCCTGCGTTCGTTCCTTCGTTCCTCCCTTCCTTGGCTCCTTTCTTCCTTCGCTCCTTCGTTCCTTCCTGCCTGCCTGCCTGCGTTCGTTCGTTCCTCCCTTCCTTGGCTCCTTTCTTCCTTGGCTCCTTCCTTCCTTCCTTCCTTCCTTCCTTCCTTCCTTCCTTCGTTTGTTCCTTCCTTCCTCTCTTCATTGGCTCCTTTCTTCCTTCGTTCCTTCCTTCCTTCTTTCCTCCCATCCTTCGTTCGTTCGTTCGTTTCTTCCTTCGCTCCTTCCTTCCTTTCTTTTTCCCTTCGTTCTTTCTTTCCTTCCTTGGTCCTTCCTCCATTCCTTACTTGGTTCCTCCCTTCTTTCCTCCATTCCTTTTCTCTTTTCTTCACCCCCCTTCCTTTCATCTTCTCTTACTTCCATCCTTACTACCTCCCTTCCTTCCTTGGTTCGTTCGTTCGCTCCTCCCTCCCCTCCTTACTTGGTTCCTCCCTTCCTTCCTTCTTTCCTCCATTCTGTTTCTCTTTTCTTGATTCCTCCCTTCCTTCCTTCTTCTCTTACTTCCATCCTTACTGCCTCTCTTCCTTGGTTGGTTGGTTGGTTCGTTCGTTCCTTCCTTCCTTCCACCCTTCCTTTGGTTCTTTCTTTCCTCCCATTCTCCCTTCTTTCCTTGATTTCTCACTTCCTTCCTTACTCCCTCCTTGGTCCCTCCCTCTCTTCCCACCTTGGTTCCTTCCTTCTTTCCTCCTTCTTTTGTTTCTTTATTTTATTATACATGTATTTCTTTCGTTAGTATTTTTTTCAAAAATTTTCTCTTTTTTCTTTTATTCCAAATTTCTTTTTCTTTCTTTCTTTTTTTATTGCTTATTTCCTTATTTTTTATGAAGTACGTTTTTACTTTTTTTCTTTTGTTTTTTTCTTTACTCTTTTTCATCCTTTCTTTTGTATATTCGACAATTCTTTCTTTCTTTCTTTTTCGATTTCTCTTTTATCTTGATTAAGATCTTCGTTTTTTACTCCCTTTTTTTTCTTTTATCTTTTTTCTTTTTTTCATTGGAATTTACTTTCTTTCTTTGTTTCTTCCTTTCTTTCTTTTCGTCTATTTTTCTTTCTCCATTTTTATTGTTCTTTCTTTTTCAACTTTGTTATAATTTCTTTCTTTCTTTTTTCGCTCGAATTTCATTTCTTTCTTTCTTTCTTTGTTACTTTCTTAATTTCATTCTTTCTTGATTAACATCTTTCTTTCCCCACCTTTATTGCACTTTTCTCCTTTCTTTCTTTCTTTCTTTATTTTTCATTCATTCATTAATTCTATCTTTCTTTCTTTCGATCGAATTTATTTTCTTTCTCTTCTTGTTTTCTCTTTCTCAATTCGCTTCTTCCTTCTATATTTCTCGCATTTTTTTCTTTTTGCCTACCTTGTCAAGTTAACAAAATTCATGGCGACATTGTGTCAATCCCACAATGCACCATTTGTTTGTTTGTTCGTTTCTTTTTTTCCTTTCTTTCTTTCCCTCGTTGAAAGTTACTTTATTTCTCTTCTTTTTTTTCTCTTTCTCCATTTCCTTTCTTTTCTTCTGGCTTTACTTCAGGCATTTGTTTTTTGTTCACCGTAGTCAAGTTAACATGTTTCACGGCGACTTTGTACCATCTCAATCTCACAATGTACTCTTTCTTTCTTTCTTTCTTTCTTTCTTTCTTTCTTTCTTTCTTTCTTTCACCATATATATATATATATATATATAACTTTTTTACCTGATGAATGGGTAAACCATGAAACTTTGAGTCGTATATAAGCTTACGTATATGTGTAATTTTAATATATACTTTATAGCATTGTTTAACTACACTGAACACTGTTTTGTCTACACCTTTGAATAAATAAATAGTTATTTACTCTGTATGTTTCTGTATTCACTCACATATATGGTTGATCATATCTCTTTATTTAGCTCATTTCTACATCTCTCTCTCTCTCTATATATATATATATATATATATATAATTATTTATTTAAAAATATGATTCCAACACGCTACATAAGAGTTCTCATGTTTCAAAACAAGAGCCGAAAACTTCAATATAATTATTTGAATTAAATTGAATTAAAGTACTAAGCTCTGTTCCATCTTCAAGCGAATTTTTTTTTTAATAACTTATTTATGAGGTTTACGTGTTTTATAAGCATATTCATTATTGAAATCAAAATTTCTATGGTAACGGCTAGAGCAATTGTTTAAAGAAAAGAGGCGTAAGGTGTTAATAATTTGTATCAATATCTCGGTTATATTCATAGATGTCAAGTCAGGGTAAGGTTGGGGTGTCTAAATTTAAAGCGGAAGATGACATCGTCTAGTCTGGTTAAGCGTCTATGGAGATTTATTTATTTTTTATTTTATTATTTAAAAGGGTTTTGTGCATATAAAATCTCTCGTAAATCGCTAACATTTGTTTTTTGACGACTTCATAAAGGGTTATCTTTTTTTGTAGGGCATTTAAACTATTTATTAGGACTATGGAATTTAAAAATTATTTTATTGTTTGTTTATGCCAATTATTCAATGCAAAAATTTGATGATGTCGGCAAAAAACCGTTAACTCCTGTCTATTGTTTAATAGATTTTTATCATTTAGAAACTTAATAATGTGTAGTTTGTCATGTGTTTTTTCATGTAATAATTTTTTCCCACGTATATATATATATATATATATATATATATATATATATATAAAATCGGATTAACTGAAAAACCCTGGACAGAGAGGAACTAAACACTCAACAATGTACATATATGGGAAATTAAAAAGGAAAACAAAATGACACAATATATAATGTAAAATCAGAAAAACAGTACCAGCCTACAACAATAAATAAACAAAAAATCTGTAAATGCTGTCTTGTGGTAGAAACAGCTATAATTACCTTCCAAGATCAAGAAAAATTACTAAATAAATGATCAGCTCTCATCTCAATTGCAGTCACGAAACAAATTTGTTTTTACTAAATATGTAGATATTTATATGTTTCTAATATGATGCGAATGTTTTTATTTATTTTACAAACATGGTCAGCACGTTGTGGCCGTGTTCCCAGTTGATGCCATTGAGTATTGGGTTTTGCTTTTTTGTTATTAATGCTTCCACAAAACGCTGGCCATATATATATATATATATATATATGAAGAAAAATATACGGAAAAAACAAACAACAATCCTAATATGCAATTATGCTGTTTTAATGTTAATATAATATCAACGTCGGACGTTTCGGTCTAATAGACCATCTTCAGGACATATTCATAAAACCTAATTAACATTAGACTATATTCAATTCAACATGAAAAGACGATGGACATAAGAGTAAGACTAATCAAAACAGACAACTGATTTTTTTCAAGATCAGCGTTCCGTTTCAATATGAACACGTCGGCGTCACGTGGGCGATGTTGTGAAAATTAATTATGTTAATTATGTTTAATGAATATGTCCTGAAGATGGTCTACTAGACCGAAACGTCCGACGTTGACATTATATTAACATTAAAACAGCATAATTGCATATTAGGATTTTTTGTTTTTTTTCCGTATATTTTTCTTCCTAGTGTCGGATCTATATCCATATATTTTGCTTAATATATATATATATATATATATATATATATATATATAATGTATGTATATATATATATGCACACACACACACACACACACACACACACACATATATATATATATATATATATATATATATATATATATATATACCCTATTTTATTTTTAATATTCATAGAGGAACGAATGTTCAATATCAATGATGGAATTTATATAGGTATTCACAGTATGGCCAAAAGAATTAACGCTGAATGCTGACTCTCACACCTCGGTATGACCTTCAGACCAAGTGAATCAAGATGTTGACCTTTCACACTGCATCAAATAAAAGGATAAAAAGGAAAACCCCATCAGTACTGGAAAGAGCGATAACAGCTACTGGATTTGACAAAAAAAAAAAAAAAATCCCGAAAAATTCTTTTAAGAGAAAGATTTTATTATTTTAAACCTAAAGCAGTTTTAGCTGCTCGGTCAAATGTTTACCAGCCTGAGCGATATTGCTCACCGGTGGGCGATATTGCTCACCGGTGGGCGATATTGCTCACCGGTGGGCGATATTGCTCACCGGTGGGCGATATCGACTGTTTTGCTGGGTAATATAAGATTTTAATTATTAAAATGATATTTCAACATATGCTACCCGAAAAGAATATTCAAAAGGTATACGTAAAAAACTTGTAAGTAAACATGTATCCGTAGCTTAGATGAGGCACAAGGCCAAACGTGTGGAGCGCCCAGTGAAGATCGAACTCACTATTCAGTCATAGTTGATCTAACGAGACAAGCTTGCTTAACAATTATACCATGTCAAAGTGTCCAGAATGATTTCCTAGGCGTAGCTTAGATGAGACACAAGGCCAAAAATGTGGAGCGCCCAACTTACTTCTCAGTCGTAGTAGATATAATTAGACAAGCTTGCTAACCATTACACCATGTTGAAGTGCTCCAAAATGATTTTTTTTTTGACAATTGCTCAAACTGAGACATTTCAAGGGATGCATTCATATATCTTTCCAACCAAGATGAAGCTCTACAAGTTCCTGGTGCTCTCCATACCGCTCTACGACTGTTAAAGCTGGACTCTGATAGCAGAAACCACCAAGAGAGTCCAAATATTTGAAAGGAAATATTCCAGACCCTTTCTCGGGATCTCCTGGTGAGAACACAAGACAAATGACTTCATACATCGCCAGCTAAAACAACTGACAGGCCCCTAGGAGCCTCTTTTGGCAACAGTAAACAGGAGAAAGCTGCTTGATCACATCATACGCCACAATATTCTATCCAAGACGGTCCTTCAAGGTACCTTAGAAGTAGGTAGATGTAAGGGGAAGCAGACAGTAAGTTGGATGAACAATATCAAAGAATGGTCTAGAGACTCCGACGCTGTTTCGCGAGGCAGAAAGCAGATCTAGTTGGCGGCCACTGGCTGCATCACCGTCGTTCAGGTCTCCTCTAAGGTCGGCTTGGTCATGAGAAAAAGAAAATTCTTATATGAAATACTTATAAAGGGTTTTGCTGGGTTATATAAGATTTTGGGACCCTTGAACAAATATCACTACCAGTTGTGACTATTCAATGATTAACGGCAGTATGAAAAAAAATTATTTTTCTGCTAAAGCTAGTCTCGTTTTAGACGTTAGTAAGAACGAGACTTGAACCATATAACAGGCATTCCCAATCCTAATTTTTCCGCCGAGAGATGTTCCCCTTAAAGGAAGGTTTTCGATATTATGAGATTATGAATGAAAGAAAGCAAATATAATCTGAGTTTGCCATAATGGGGGCCATTTTTTTTTAGCTACATTTTGTTGTTTTGAACTTTTGTTTAGTAAAAGATTTCTGATGGTATTTTTAAATTTATTTTTCCTTTCTGTTTTTCTTGTTGATGCTCGTCGGGTGGTTGCTTTAGATGTTTTCTTGTGGCAATAATAGGATTCATTTTGTCTTTGAATGGTTGCTCAAGACAACAACATGACGTTAAAAAATGCAGCCTCACGCGCCAAGTCGTGACGGCAGAAATAAAACAGGTGAAACTCTGCCAAACGTAGGAAAGGTTGACAAGAAACACACACACACACACACACACACACACAGACACTCGAAATGGAATGAAGAAAAAAAAAAGGAATTAGAAAAGAAAAATAAAAAATATTAGAGAAAAAATATTAGAAAAAAAAACGCTATTTGAATTAAAGCATTTTTAATACAAGTTCACCTCCTATAATCTGGCAAGAAGCATACCGGATTATCCAACTGAAGTAACAATTTAATAATACACATTTGACCAAGAAACTATATATTTATCCACATTTTCAGGGTTAGAATGACGGGCAACTAACGATTACTATCATGGAATTATAAGCCTATCTTCGTCTTTGAGCTCATCATCAAAACTGTATATTTATTGTATGAAAAATACAAGTATGGCACAAGGCCGAAAAGTGGGGGGCTTAAGGCTGGTTTTCACTAACTATCTTATACCTAGCTAATCGGATTCACGACCAATTCATTCGTTACAATTTGCGCATTCATCGCAAAAACTCATTCGTCGTCAATCAATCTTCCACACACCATAATACCGCATCCTCTCAGGGGGACCTACAAAACGCACCCTGAGGTTTAAAAATTTGGTGATAATAAATATTTCATAGATAAAAATTTAGCAAAAAATTTCACCAAAAACTAAATACCAACACAAAGCAAACTAAAACATAAACGATGTTAGTAGGACCCGTCCAACCCTCAACAAAGAGAGGCAACTGTATTCTGCCCATGGGACAAAATCAATCTATCTATCCCAGTTCATTATTGTTATGGGGTCCTCCCCTTTTCAAATAAGTGGACTCTACCAGTGTTACTTGGAGTGCTGCCGTTAAATACCCATAGTTAGACAGTCAGTGAGGGAGGATATACGGAGAGAGAGAGAGAGAATATACGAACGGAGATAGTGTGAGGTAACCTCTTGTAGAAGTCAGTTACAAGCACGTAGACTCTAAGGGAGTCCTACTTCGAGACTGTATATATCTATCTCTATTTGCTACTAACCGCGTTCCTGGATTTACTAACAGTATTACTCTTTGTATGATTGTATAAATACATTTTATTTCTTATATTTAATTATTGCGTTTGTCATTCCTTGGAGACCGTATTAATCTCGGAATCCACAACATCTATCTATCTATCTATCTATCTATCTATCTATCTATCTATCTATCTATCTATCTCAGTTCATTATCTATCTATCTATCTATCTATCTATCTATCTATCTATCTATCTCAGTTCATTATCCATGCATATATCTCTGTTCATTATCTATCTATCTATCTATCTATCTATCTATCTATCTATCTATCTATCTATCTCAGTTCATTATCTATGCATATATCTCTGTTCATTATCTATCTATCTATCTATCTATCTATCTATCTATCTATCTCCGTTCATTATCCATGTTATCTATCTATCTATCTATCTATCTATCTATCTATCTATCTATCTCAGTTCATTATCCATAAATTTCTATCTATCATCTATCTATCTATCTATCTATCTATCTATCTATCTATCTATCTATCTTAGTTCATTATCTATACATATATCTCTGTTCATTATCTATCTATCTATCTATCTATCTATCTATCTATCTATCTATCTATCTCAGTTCATTATCCATGTATATCTATCTATCTATCTATCTATCT
>CAHIKZ030001505.1:292500-432500 GCA_903632075.3 Acanthosepion pharaonis | reverse complement strand
TATATATGTAGTCACCATAGCCAAGCAATCGTACTGTACATACACACACATATATATATATATATGTTCTGTGTGTGTGTGTGCGTGTGTGTGTGTGTGTGTGTATTTGCGTGCGAACCCTCGTTGAAAGAGATTACACTTAATTCCCCTTATTCTAGTCTAAAGTGAAAACTTAACGAACGGTCGAGAAAGCAGCCAAATTTTTAAATGGAGGAAAAAAATGACGAAAAAATTCCCAATTAGAAAAATGGATTCTATCTTTGGTACGGCACGCGCGGATTTAAATGGAACCAGTCTCCCTTAATCTTGGGATGTTGGTGAGAGGAATTGAAATTGGTTTGTGGTCGGGGATGTAAACGATGGACTATGCACAGTTGCCACAATCTGACACCTAAATCTGATCATTCCCTCTTTGATTCCTATTTGCTTTTCTCTAACAGCAGCGGCTAAAATTCTAACCATATCCACCACAAGATTAGATTATTTCTTTCTAAGGTAGCTAATATCGTTACTGAACCTGCAGATAAAAACAATAACACTAACATCTTCTACAAAAGCCAAACGCATGTCTAGATTTATTGTATATGAAATACAAGTGTGGCACAAGGCCGAAAATAGGGGGATGATTGGGCCGAGGCTGGTCATCACTTATTATCTTATACCTCAGTTGTTACAATGGGGGATAATCAGGGACAAAAGGTTAAGGAGAGAAAAAGAATACAGATAAATTTGGGTAGATTGAAAAAAAAAAATTCTTTAAATAATTTTGAAATTACCAGCGTCTCTCGTTTCGTGCGCATGTGTAGATGTGGCAACGTCAACAAAGCGCAGTCTCGTTGGATGAAACACGTCACAAAAATATATATTATATATCTATCTATCTATCTCTCTCTCTATTGACACACACACACACATATATATATATATATATATATATATATATATATATATATTAAACCTAGAGATATAGATAACCTTTTATTATATATTATTTTGCGTACTTGTATCTATCTCTCTCTATCTCACACACACACACACACACATACATATATATATATATATATATATATATATATATATATATATATATATATATATATATATATATATATATAGTGGAATCTCAAAATATATTCGACGTATGAGGGTGAAGCAGCTCAGTTCCTAGGAGCCGACAGCCAAGAAAAAACAAATACAAAAAATAAAAGGAAAAAGAGAAACCATGACGCAATTCACGCCACCAGAAATTTGGAAACGATATCTATCTATCTATCTATCTATCTATCTATCTATCTATCTATCTATCTATCTCATTCTATTTCTATCTCAGTCCATTCATATCTATCTATCTATCTATCTATCTATCTATCTATCTATCTCTCTCTCTCTCTATATATATCTATCTATCTATATATATATATATATATATATATTGATAATGATTGATAATAAAAATCACTGTTTTAGAAAACTCATTGGTGTTCACTTCAAACGGTCTTTTGTTGCAATAAAACAAAATGTTTCCCAACGCACAAGTTTCTAAACATAGGTCCTGATCTGGCATCTTGTATACAGTCAATTTCGCAAAGATGTGCTGTGACTTCCCTCTCTCTTTTCTATAAATATTTTCATATTTTCAATTCCATGAATTTAGGGGTATATCACACACACACACACACACACACACACACACACACACACACATATATATATATATATATATATATATATGGTTGGATAGAGTTTGTGAGTTTGTGACCCTGGGTTTCACGCTTTAGCGATCGTCAGACAAACTGATTAATGTTTTAAAAAATTTGGGTTTATGTAGATTGCGTGTATTGGTGTTACTGTGGAAGTGGTGGGGGAAATTTCGTCGTTTTGTCATTCATCGTACTAACGCAAACATCGATATATGCAGACACATTATTTACATTAGTCGGACTATTGTCCTCATCTTTGTCGTCATATTTGTCACGTTTCGGTCGTTGTACGCTCCGGCCTTCTTCAGGTGGTTGGAATTTCGAAGTGAACCCTTTATTTCGATCACTGGGGTAGACTGAAAGTTCTCCACTGCCTTAACCAGGTATTGAACTCACCTTCTTTGGGTCTGTCACTGGATCTAACCAACGCCTTTATCCACTGTGCCATGTGTCCTTGAGGACCTGGTTATTTTGACGGGCCGTATTAAACATATGTAAATTAACGAAGTGAGGGATGAGAGAGAAGGCATGTGTGAGTTAGCAGATATTGACGCATTTAAACAGTTAACTTATAAATTATATAGAAGTTATATATTGATATCGAAGGGGTAGAGGAGAAAAAACCCATAGAGAGAAAAAGAGAGAAGGAAGTTATGAGAGAAGGTTTCACTAATTTTATTTGTAAAAAAAAAGGCTAGAAACAGACGCTGTTATCTTGTTTTACACTGAAAGTGTTATTTTGGGGGTTCATAAAGATTATAATGTTTGATATAAATTTGAATGTCTCTAAACTGTCTACAAATAATTTAATTTGATGTTTGTTAGTGATTCAATTTTTTTTTTAAATTTTGGTGATTTTCTATGAAGTAGTCGATTAGAAAAATATTCATAGAAAGTACATTAAAAGAATAAAATTTTATTTTAAAATATAAGATTACTTCTAGTAATCTTTTTTTAATCTCTTTTGTTCACGAATTTAACTCGTGACTGTTTCTAGAGAGGTAATCTCTTTTACTTAAATTTTAGTTAAGTTAATATGGGGTAATATTTGAAGTTAATATTAAAGATCTTGCTCTGTCATATATTGTATACACACCCATGCAAATATCACATATACGCATACGTTACATATGTTTAATACGGCCCGTCAAAATGTGTAAATTTTCTTTTCATTTTTTGTTTGGAAGTAAAGTCTGAGAACCGCAGTCCTTTAAAAGGGCTGTGGTGAAATAATTTATTACAAGGTACCTTAAAGTGGTCTGTTTTTATTGAAACGGAACGCTGATCTTATAAAAGATTTCAGTTATCTGTTTGGATTGGTATTGCTTTTATGTCCATCATCTATTTCATGTTGAATTGTATATGGTCTATGTTAATTATGTTTTATGAATATGTCCTGAAGATGGTCTATTAGACCGAAACGTCCGACGTTGACATATTAACATTAAAACAGCATAATCGCATATTAGGATTTTTTTGTTTTTTCAGTATATTTTCTTCATACTGTCGGATCTATATCCATATATTTGCTTACACACACACACAATATACATATATATATATATATATATATATATATATATATATATATATATATATATATATATATATATATATATATATATATATATATATATATATATATATATATATATATATATAAAATATATTTTACGCTATACTATATTTATGAGTTAATTATCATTTCCTTATTTTTTTTAAATAAAATATTATGATAGACACTGTATTCATATTCTTAACACCGCAAGCATATTAATAGCTTATAATATTCTAAAAATAAAAAAATATTTAAAAACCCTTCTGGCTTAAATATGTTTGCACTAAAAAATATATTTTTCGCTGTTCAAAGAGAAAATTTATTTCTCTGTTCAAAGAGAAATTAAAAAATACATTTGGCTTGGATTAAAATTTTAAAATGTTTTTCCCATTAGGTGGCAGGTGTGTGTGAGGTATTTTGGTGTATAAAGGAGGGATTGGTGACAGAGAAATTCTTATGATGAATGATTGGATTGTAAACAATGAACGAGTCATGAATCCAATTAGCTAGCTAAAAGATAGCTCATGATGACCAACCTTTACCTTTTTTTTTGCGGTTTTGTCGCACAATTACTCTATCATCAATAAATCTTTGACTTGGATTAAAAAATTAACGTTGCAAATATATTTTTTACAACGGAGAATCCGAAATTTAAACATCTGAACGTAACAACGCTCGGGTTTGATTTTTTTCAGTTTTTCTTCGTCAAAATAACAATGGCGGGTGCATCTAATATCGGTTATCCTTTATTTTGTGTATTTGTTTTGATATTTTCGATTGTTTTTGGATTCATTGGCCCCCCCTCCTCATTACGTATCATCGACAGATTTTTTATAAATTTCATAATCATTAAATTTATGTCATTGGGTGTTTTCGTAGGTCCCTTGAGAGTATGCGGTATTATGGCATATAGAGCATTGAATAATAATAGATGAAGTTCTTTTGGTGGATGTGAAAATTGTAATGAGTAA
Organism: Acanthosepion pharaonis; assembly: GCA_903632075.3. Taxonomy (NCBI): domain Eukaryota; kingdom Metazoa; phylum Mollusca; class Cephalopoda; order Sepiida; family Sepiidae; genus Acanthosepion; species Acanthosepion pharaonis. Next base: position 428,271 of record CAHIKZ030001505.1, on the reverse strand, counting down.
ATAGGTGGTGAATCGTGAATCTGATTAGCTAGGTATATGATAGTAAGTGATAACCAGCCTTAGTCCATTCCCTCACCGTTTTCGGCCTTGTGCCACAATTGTATTTTATACATAATAAATCATGGCTACAAAAGATTTCGCTTTCATTGTTTGACTCGATAAAGTCGGAATACGAAACGCGTCGGCAAGAACTAAGAATTTTTTCTAATTGTCATTTTTAAACCAATTTGTCTTATCTTCGGAATTATTCCGGGGAATTTAACTATATTTTTGTTTCCGAAGACGAAAGAACTTATATTTCTCAAAATGCAAATACCAGTCTGCATATAGCACGTCAGATGTACAAAATGACAAAATGCAGGAGAAATATTCTATTTGGTAACAATAAACAAAATGATTTTTTTTTTTGCTATCATCTGCCAGCCGCAATGATAAAGAAAGCATTACCTCGAACCATCGCCAGTGAGACACGCTGCAAGAGCCACTCCGTTTCACGAGGCTCGTCCCTTAATCGAGACGAAGGAACACCATCGAACGAGGGCCAATAAACCCTGAAGCCTTCACTGCCAGAGGAGTAAAAAAAAAAATCTATCAGCAAGAGAAGAATATTTAACTATTTTTTTCATCTCTGCATCCCGGGCGACGGATCCTGGCTCAACCGCGGACCTGATCAAATTACCGGCCGAAAATGTATCTGCACAAGTCGCATCCCAAATCAACGACTTCCCCATTCTAAAAGGGAAAATGGTAATGCCATCCGGCCGCATTCCATCACCACGGTCGAGGCCTACGGGTTCGATTTGGGAAGGGAACCCAGCTGTATCCAAACCTCTGATGATGATGTCGTTAATGGCTGCATGCCGTGGAAAGCGGCCGGCACTACGACGACAGGAGAGAGGATGCAAACCAAACTCATCGATGGAGGCTCCACATCTGCACCTGTGACGCTCATATAATTTGAGTCCAAGACGGATCGCAACTCCGGCTCGAGTGCACTCATCATCTAGAAGGGTACCGGTAGATGAAAGAGAGCACTGCGTTGTGCCAGGTGCCACTACTCGGTTGTGAAGTAGATAGTAGACAGGCGAGGCGATGCTGATCCAGAGAGAGCCTCACATAAGTAAAATCGACCTCGCATTTTATTTAACTATATTCTTGACATGAAAAACATAAATCACACTCTTAGTATAAAGGAAGTTACCAATATCTAAAAAGAGGATTATGAAGGGGCATCTCTTTTTTAAATTTTGGATTTGATGTAACTATGGTGTTTTTGTAGGTCCCCTAAGAGTATTGCGGTATTATGGTATATGGAGGATTGAATGATGATGGATAAGTTCTTTTCGTGGATGTGTAAATTGTAATGAGTAAACAGGTCGTCAATCTGATTAGCTAGGTATAAGATAGTAAGTGATGACCAGCCTTAGTCCATATCCCTCTCATATTTTCGGCCTTGTGCCACAATTGTATCTTATATATAATTTAATCTAAACAACAAAAAATCCAGACGCTGATAATAAATTTAAAAACAAACAGCGCTTGTTTGAATTTGACCAATAAAGTTAAGCCAATAACCACTGCTGCTGAATCAAACGCTTTCTTTTGAAAATATAGATAGTATTTAATTTTAAAATATAACCGTTTTAATGAACATTTTTATTTATTTATTATCAAATAATTTTTTCTTTTCCCTTTTATTAATATTTTCTTTAAAATTCTATCTTCTAAGTTCTCCTTTTATTAAATAGATTTTTACAAAGGCTTCGCAATGAATAAGATTTATTAGATCATAATTAATAAAAACAAAATTTAGATAAAAGTGTATATAACACCCTAAAACTGCTAGGTACAAATTATAAGACAAAATGTTTTAAATTTGCATTGTTTATTAAAAATTGCACTAAAACTACTGAACTGTATAGCATTGTTCAGTATAATTTCCTTTTGAAGTAAATGAAGGGCTTATTTGATGGCACAAATGATTTAGTATTAATGTCCTTGTGCCATGCATCTTGTCCAGATACAATTTGTAAAGCTTCAGTTACTTTTAAATTTTATAAGACCTTTGCTATAAGGCTTTCACTGATCACTGGAAGGAAATTCCAACGCAAAGATTTTGAATCTAAACTTTAAACTCGTTTCCTCAAAAAAAAGTATAATTTCCTTTTGAATTAAATGGAGGTCTTATTTGATGGCAAAATCAGTTAGTAATAATGTCCTTGTGCCATGCATCTTGTCCAGATACAATTTATAAAGCTTCAGTAAATTATAAATTTTATAAGGCTTTGCTATAAGGCTTTCATTGATCACTGGAAGGAAATCACAACGTTACGATTTTGAATCTAAATTTAATCTTTAAACTGGTTTCCCCGAAAAACAGTAACAATTTTGAAAAACTATTTTGTGTTTTACCAAGACAAACCCCAGTGGTAATTTACAAGGCCATGGCTGATGCTAACCTCCCGATTCCTGTTCTTTTTTTGTCTTTCTCGCCACTGAAGCCTTTTTATTCTCTTCCATTTGAATGTTTTCATTTTTTTTTTGCTATCCTCTTCCAGCCGCAATGATGAAGAGAAAATTACCTCGCACTATCGTCAGTGAGCCACTTCGTTTCGCGAGGCTCATCCATTTAATCAAGACGCCATTCCTTCAATCCTCCTGAGGGAACACCATCGAACGAGGGCTAATAACCCTAGAAGTCTCCATTGCCACAAGAGTAAAAATCATCATTCTCTTCTAGTTCTTAGTGTATAAAACTGTATATAACACCATAATACTACTGGGTACAAATTATGAAACAAAATGTTTTATATTTTCATTGTTTATTGAAAACTAAAACTAAAACTACTGCATTGTATAAAATATAATCATAATATAGCTAAATTGTTCAGTATAACTTCCCTTTGAAGTAAATGAAGCTCTTATTTTACAGCACAATGATTTAATAATAACGTCCTTGTGCAATAGATCTTGTATATATACAATTTGTAAAGTATCAGTAAATTATAAATTTTGTAAGGCTGTGCGATAAGGTTTTCACTGATCACCAGAATAAAATTCTGTCGCCACGATTTTGAACCTAAATTTAATCTTTAAATTTAGATTCTCAAAAAAACAACAAAAAGCCCCCCAAAAATACAAAACAAAAAAAAAAACGTAACAATTTGGAAAAAAAATATTTTGTATCGTTATTTATCAAACCCCAACTTTCAAATTAGTGTAAAATGACGTCTCCAAAATTGACATGCCCTAAAGGTCGTAACTGCGAATATGTGAACTGATGGAACTAGACAATAACAAATAAAAATGAATCAAGAATTTGTTTCGTGTCGTATTGTCAGCCTTTAATACATAAGATCAATGCTTCAGCTTCTGGATATCTTTGAGATGAATGATATCTTTCAAATGGATCAAAATACCTGAAAAAAGAAAGCTTTGATGTAAAGTCTATAAAAGCTTTTCCTGATTTCGTGGTTTGTAGATAACATTGTACAAAAGATGTGCTGCTAACAATATTGGGTTATGGACAATTTGACGATAAGACTGAATCTCCTGGGTCTTCCGAACCGCCATTTCATCTTGCTTGTTCATTTCTAAATTGAGAAATTGTAGTTGCTTCTGAAACGCTTCTCGAAGATGATTATCGCCATCTTCCAAAAAATCAAAACTTTCAGCTAAGCACTTGCTTCCCTGTTGCAGACAATCGATCTTATCCCTTGCATCTTTGGACACTATCACGAAAACATTCAAATCGCCGCTTTTAGCGAAACTGCAAGCGTATTCTTCGTTGAATCTTGAAGTTTTCGTGTGTATGCAATTCTTGTGAACAGCACTATTGCTATGAGTTTCCTTTGTTGTTTTTACTGGACGAATGTTGGTCAGAAATACACGGCCGCCATGTTGTTTAGAAATGGCTTTCGTTGGAAAATCTACCAAATTTCTCTGTGCTTGTCGTTCGGTAATTATTGGTTTTTCGTCCTGGAAACCAGAAGCAGATTCGAACCTTTCGACGATAGTGTTAAATTTATTCCGCCAACTTTTATCCCTGATAAGTTGGATATTTTTATTAAATTTTATTTTCGCCTGATTGAGTTCCTTCTCAAAATCGGTGTTTTTGCCTCTCACAAGTGCTTCAAACCAAGCAATAATTGCCCGGACGTTGCTTGTGGACGCCATATTGGTATATGTTCTTTGTATAAATAAAGAAAAGAAAAAACAATTTTTTTCGAGAATTCTTTAAAAGTATTGATTTTTCCCAATGTTTGTTTAGTGAAGGGAGATTACCATACGATTTTAGAAGTATTATTTATTCAATTAAGAATTTTACTTTCGAAAGTTATCCTTGAATATATTTTAAGTTGAAAAGAAGTCGAAAATATTTCAGTCAATTTAATACAGGATTTCTCCTTAGGTTTTCCTTATTGAATATCAAATGTTGTTTTTATGTATACTTTTATCTCTAAAGTCCATTTTGTTAATTGTAAAGGATCAGTTTCGTTTTTAGCTTGAAGAATAATGAAATAATTTTAGTTGTTGTTGAACTTTAAAAGTGTTTTAGCTAAAAGCTTTTTAAAGAAACAATTCTAAAGCAGAGCTGCTGCGACCTTCAATGTAAACAACATTTACGGGATTTAAAACGATCAAAATAGCGTGATAATTGTTTGAATATAAGTTTGTTTTTTTGATTACAGAAGGCTATTCTTGATTATTATTTACTGACAGACTCACACGTTTCAATTGATGGAGTCGAAAACGCCAGCGGATATCAGGAATTTGAGGATGCAAATAAACTTGTTGAAGGTGTTTCATCGCATCATTATCAGTTGTCTTTAGTAGAGATGCTTAGGAAATTGTAGAATTATTATTATTATTATTATTAATGCGAGGAATTGGTTGATTACAGAGTTTTACATTGAAACTGTTCAGTTGTAATGTCGAAAGAATTTGGTTGATCAAATCGGTTGTCCAATGCCAGTTGTCAAGTTTTTTTGTTTATCATTCAAACACAGACTCTAAAAGAAAATTCCCAACGAAACTAACAACGCAAATAGGAAAAAAAGATATGGAAAACTTGCAGATATATCTCAATGATCTGTGTATCGATTTGGTGATCACGAGGTCTCAATTTGATTTCTTTTCAAGAGCAGGGTTAAAACACTGAACTGAATCCAGGAGAGTTAATGTGAACGTAAGTAATTTGAACTTCAATAGAAAGTTTACCGTTTTTTTTTTTTAAATATGTTTCTTTTTCTGGCGAGATATCTTACAAAGATTGATATATATATATATATATATATATATATATATATATATATTCTTCAAAAAGCAATTGGAATAACCGTGAAATTAAGAAATGTTTCGAAAAAGTACACCTTACGCGAATAACGACAGACATCGTTTTACTTTTGATCCTTTTTTCGTGTAAAAGATTTTCTGCGGTTTTGTCTGTCTGTGAAATCTATCTTGTTTATCAGAGAGAATATATTTCTGTTCCGTACTTTGGAAACGGCGTAGCATTTGAGCTTTTACACCTACAGTTTCCATTATATTGAACGATGACGTCAGAGGAATAGGATGACAAAGACAGAAATGTGATGTCATAACTAAAAACGCATTCTCTCTTTCGTAAGATTTATTATCGAATTTTAACTGATTTTTAACATATTATATATTTATTGAAAAAAAAGTTTGAACAAAGTAAATATAAACAATTTTTTTTGCTATCCTCTGCTAGCCACAATAATGGAAAAAGCATTACCCTGAACCATCGTCACTGAGACACGCCACAAGAGCCACTCCATTTCGCGAGGTTCGTCCCCCAATCGAGACGTAATCGCGCCAATCCCCCGAAGGAACGTCACTGAACAAGGGCCAGAAGTCTCCACTGCCACAGGAGTAAAAAAAAAAAAAAAATCTATCAGCAAGAGAAGAACACCTAACTATTTTCTATTTTAATTTTTTTTTTGTCTCTGCGTCCCGGGGGACGGACCCCGGCTCAACATGGGACCTGATCAAATTACCGCCCGAAAATGCATCCGCTTTTTTTCTTTTCGTTTTTTTTTTTTATCACTTAAATAGCATTATTTTTACGCTTCTCATTTTGCTTTGTTTTCATATTTAGTTTGTTATGGGGTCCACCCCCCCTCTACCTTTCAGAATCATTCATCCGAATTGTATATAGAAATTATAAATAATATTTATCATCTCATTGGGATGCGTTCTTATAGACCCCTCCCAGCCTGAGAGGATGTGGTATTATGGTGTATGGAGGATTGGCGACGGATGAGTTCTTATGGTGAATGAGGAAATTGTAACAAGTGAATGGGTCGTGTATCCGATTAGCTAGGTATAAGATATTTAGTGAAGACCAGCCTTAACCCATTCCCCCTTTTCGGCCTTGTGCCATACTTGTAAGTACGTACAATAAATAAAATTTTTACCCTTCTCTTTCCATTAGTGAGTGTCCTTCTTGATTTTGTTTATCGACAGAATACAGCAGTCACTCTTATTATTTTGAGGGATGGACGCGTCCTACTAACAATTGTTTTGTTTTAGTTTTTTATCTTTGGGTTTCATTTTTAATTTGTTTTCTGGTTTCATCCTCCCATATCATCATTTAATAAATCATGAAATTTTCATATAAACGAATTTTATGGACAATGAAATGAAATTTTTACATCATGGGACTAGGTCCCCTGTGAATATGCGGCATTATGGTATATGTAGGATTGAATAGTGATGGATGAGTCCTTGTGGTGAATGGACAAATTGTAATGAATGAGTTACATTGCAATAGTTATAAATCTGAAAACAATTGTATGAACGTTTGGATAGTACACACGTAAATGGTCTTGAAGTGTTAAATAAATATATGTTTATATAAAAATTACTTTTAAAAAGAATAAAAACTTGTAATTCCAACGGATAATTTATTGTTAAAAACAGATATATTTCGGAAAGCTTTTTGCAATCCTTGATCACTCTTGAGAAATAAATGAAACAGTAACTAAGATACATCGTATACGTTATAAATTCAAATTAAATTAACGGGAAAAAATTCGATCGAATTGAGTTCACGAGATATGCGTAAGCTGAAAGCGTGAGAATTGTTTAAAGAAAGAAATGTCATTTCCAAACCAATGGAATAAAATTTTTACATTTTCGGATATTCTGTAGGTCTCCTGCGAATATGCGGTATTATGGTATATGCAAGATTGAGTGGTGATGGATAAGTCCTTGTGGTGAAAGGGCAAATTGTAATGAGCGGGTCGTGATTCTGATTAACTAGGACTAGGATAGCTAATGAAGACCAGCCTCTCTCCATTTCCTCTTCAGCCTTGTGCCACAATTTTGTATTTTTTACAAAATAAATATATATCACTTAAAGAGCATGAAGTTAGGGTTAACTCTTACCTGTCCTCTTGTCGAACTCCGGGCAGAGAGGAACCCAGACGAGGCTATGCCGAAGGGCAGAGTCTTGCTTGGGGAGGTAGACAAAACCAACACTCTGTATACGGAGTCTACTGGCAAATTTTGCCCGAGCCTACGGACTCAGAACGCCCCACGTTAAAAACTGGCCTTGTGCCACATCTTGCTTAGTGGGTAGGTTGATAAATAAGAGAAGGGCTTGAGGCAGTGATAAACTAAAGATAAAAGAGACAAGACTCTAATTTACCAAACATGCGTTTTTTAATCACCCCTTTACGCGAGGAAGATTTTTTACACTGGTCAGAAGAGTAGGCTAAATATTTTTCATATGAGAACTATTTTGAAAATTAAATGGCAAAGGGTCTCGGTTACAAAAGTGCTCAAAAGAGCTGACATTCATTGTATCCCATCTTGCAGCGACTCAGGTAAGTTAGGCACGTTGCGTGAATGGATAACTCTAGAATTCCAAAATAGATATTGTAGGCGGAACTCTCTGGGGGCATGCGTAACGTTGGACAACTCAAGTTTCGCTTCAAGGACCATTCTAAAGCGTCCATCATGGAAATTTCAATCAGTGTTGCGAACTAAGAAGCAAATTGCCCGGGATCTAGTGGGGTGAGGAGCTGGTGTTGAAGCAAACAGCTATGAAGAGACTAGTTTCCAGCGCATCGTAGAGGCTAGACAAAGATGCAAATTCCCCCCCCCCCCAGTAGATGACGTCACACTTTTTTACTACTTTGGTCATTGTCAAAAACTGTGCTGATCATGCATTGGTTGTTTTAACCATGAGCAAGGCTGTGTTTTAAGATAAATTATTTTCCATCGCCAACCGTCCTCATCAACGAAAAAGGTCATGAATATAGGTGTATACATGCATATTAACAACAAGCCCTTTGAAAATGGCTAAAGAAGTGGCCGAAAGGACTTGTAAAAATAGCTACTACGGACAATTTTTACATTCCCTTACTCCCACTAAAAGGAAAAATTTATGACTAGAAAAACCCAATAAAAAATTCAAATTTTCCGATCTGAGGGCACGCGTAGCGTTGGACGACCCAAGCTTCGCATCAAGGACTAGTTTAAAACGTCCATGATGGAATTTTCTATCCATGTTGTAAACTGGGATGCAATTGCCCGGCATCGAATGGAGTGGAGAGTTACTGTTTTCGGGGGAGCAAAAAGCTATGAAGAGAATAGAGTCCAGCACGCCATAGAGGCTAGACAAAGGCGCAAATAGCCTACGGTGGATGACTCCACAGTATTCCACTTCTGTGCTCGCTGTTAAAAAAACGTGCCGAACGTGCATTGGTTGTTTTTAGCTTTGAGCGGCGCTGTGATGATTTTCCTCGGCTGACCGTCGCCGGAAACGAAAAAGGCCATATAGCGAATCTTATATTACTACGAAAAATGAGAATTGTTTTTTAGAATTTAAAAAAAAAATGATGATAAAAAACGACACCATCCTATTGGTTAAATTTGGATAATTTTCGTCGATTTCTTCAATTATTGGATCCAGTTGGGAACAGCAACTACCTCAATTCAAATTTTACGAAAATAAATTCCAATGCAAAATTCCCTTCCAATTCCACTAGAAAGATAACACCGTCTCAATGGTCAGTTCTGGATACATTGAACTGATTTCTACATTTAACTATTTCAACAGTACAGAAGTGAATTCATCGCCTGATTTTCTGAACAAAACTTCCCCTTAAAGTGAATTCCTTCCCATTAAATGAATTCTGTATGGATGGAAATGAGTGTTAATCTGAAAGTTTAGGGTCAGGCGAGTATAATAGATGTGGTAGGGCATCACAGCCAAGATGTACCAGTTTCTGCCAGATATGCAAAAAGACGGGACGTCTGGCATTGTCATGATGAAAGACGACGTCTACACATTGATCAATTCGAGATACACGTCATCAATTTCTACAATTAATTAGACCAATTGGAAATAGAACTTGTCGTAATTCAAAGCCTGATTTTATGAACAGAGCTTCCACCGCAAATTTCTTTTTGAATCCCACTAGAAAGACGACACTATCTCATTGGTTAATTCTAGATGCTTTTAATTGATTTATGTATTTAACTTTCAGTGCAAAATTCCCTTCCACTCCCACGAGATACACATTACCACTTTCTTTTGTGAGATGGTCGGAACCTTACTGACTCAGTTTTAATTGAAATTGTTTAGTTGTATTTTTCATTTGCTTTAATAGGTTAACCCCCTTCTTTCATGTATTGAAAAGAAACTACAATATATATATATATATATATATATATATATATATATATATATATATATCACCATTTTCTACAGAACCCGCCACAATTTTTGAAGGGCCAAATACAGAGACCTGGTGCATTACGTGCCACAAGGTCCTTAAACGACCCTCCACGGGTTTTAAAATCAAAATTGTCCTTCTCCTAGACCAGTCACCATCCAAGGCTATAGAACCCAGTCTGTCCTGCTATTTACCGATATCTGGGGGGAAGAAGAAGAGGATTCATACCTTTCCCAAGGTTATTAGTACGTAAGTGAATGTAATGGATTCGACTGGAAAGTCAGTCAGTCATTTATGTGCCATGCGTGATACACACTTAAGCGATCATGTATCTTTCGATACATGACTGACAAGGCAGATTTTTCCTGCAGTAAGTTGCCATTTCTTTCTGCGGTAGACCAGTTGCCATCCAAGGCTATAGAACCCAGTTTGTCCTGTTATTTACCCATAGTTGGGGAGGAGAAATAGGATTCATACATTTCCCAAGGGTAATTTGCACGTAAGTTACTCCACAGTGCCTCCTATCTATCTATCTATCTATCTATCTATCTATTGATGCATGTTTCATTAAATAATATAGAAAAGTTTTGTCAATTTATTTTAAGTAAGTTCCTTTCATATTGTCTGATAAGCTTAATAACATTATCATTGAAAGACGAAAGGAAATCACCATATTGATACATGTTTAAATCTAATCTAAGCTTTCAGCTTGCATAAGCCATTATCAAAGATGACAATTACTTTTCAATATATCAACCAATATACGGAACAATAATGATAGTCTGTTTTTGTTGCATGAAAAATCTCAAAGCAACGACTAACGAGACGCGGAAGCGAAAATCACGTCGCAGCTCGTGACGTCACACATGCCCACGCGAGAGTGAAAACGAGAAGTATTAATTATGGAAGTTCTTTTTTTACAATGAACTCCATAGTGGTCATAGAAATGTTGGTAGACCTTGGATCATGTATAAAGATAAACTGAAAAGGAAACTTTCTTGCGTCAACATTCCATTCAAGAACTTTGAAGCGGTAGCTATGAAGAGATCAGAGTATCGTTCTTGCTGCCATTCAGGAATAATACACTATCAAGAAGTAAGCATCAGTCGACTACAGGAAACACGAGAGCAAAATAAGTCAGCTAACAGTGTTCCAACTGCACATGGATACAATACTGTAATGTTTGTGGTCTTTTGTGCCATTCTTGAGCCGGTGTCAAAAGTCAGGCCCGTCATAGGCATACAGATAATTAGGTTGTGGTCGTCGGAAGCTCATACATCGAACTCGGTAGGAGAGTCCATCATATATATATATATATATATATATATATATATATATATTTTTTATTTAAAATATGATTCCAACTTGCGACATAAGAGGTTCTCATGTTTTCAAAACAAGCATGCCGAAAACTTCAATATAATTATTTGAATTAAATTGAAAAACTAAATATATATATATATATATATATATATATATATATATATATATATATATAAATTTATCCCATACTGAAATAACTAAATGTTAATGAATACAGATGAATGCCGGGGTGTGGGGAAGGTACAACGATTGAAACGTTCTGTTAACAGCAACAAAGACGGGTTTGGTTTGGTTTGGTTTGTTTTACAGCATATCAATTTTAAGGGGTTATTTAATGTCGACAAAATTTTCATTGTTGATAATATTTTTTTTTTCCAAAAATCTATTTCTGGTAATAATTTTGCTTCGCTGGTAATATTTGTTTTTCAAAAAAATTATAGCTGGTAATGTTTTGTTTTTGTTTTTCGAAAATGTATAGCTGGTAATATTTTTTATAAAATGTATTGCTGGTAATAATTTTTTACAAAGTATTTCTGGTATTAAAAAATATTTTTACACTTTCATAGTGTTTTGCCGCCAGTTTGGGGTTTAACTATTTTCCCATAAATGAGACCTTAACAGTTACTAGCACCCCAGGTCAGAGTTGACCTGGGAACACCAGCAATTAAGAGGTGATTCCACACTCCCCAAAACCTCCTGATCGGAGGCCTTGCTGTTGGATGTAGTTTATCGTCTTACCCAGGAACAAAGATGGGGTAAGTAGACCACGTGCAATTAATGTAAATAATGATAACTCCTGATACGTGTTGTTGTTATCACAATATTTTGACCGTTAGTGTCTCCGGCCTTCATCAGGTGTATGTCGATTCAATTAACCTACACGGAATTTCGAATTGAAGCATCTATTTAATTTACAACGGTAGAATGTTCTCCCAATTGAGATGGCCAAAGACCCATTCCAAAAGCTAGGCTGGGTATCAAAATGAGACAAAAGGATTTCTTTGGTAACAGAGTTTGGGACAAAACTTGAGAGCTACAAGGAATAGAGGAAGTGGAAAGCCATGATCGCCTACGTCCTGAAGGGACACGGCCCATAAAAGAAGAATAAATTGGCAGTTAGGTCTCATCATTTTACAGATGAAAAAGGCTAGAGGTAACCACAAAAAAAGCTATCTTAACAGTTTCTTCTCTTCAATAATATTAACTTATTATTTCTTCTTGCTGTTTAGGTAATCTTTGATCTTCAAAAATTTAAATGTCAATATCAGTATAATCAGATAGGTTAATTAAATTTAAAAATCCTTTAACTTATTAACATCTTTGCGTTTTATTTTCAATAAATGATCTTCAATTAATATGTCAATTAACATATTTTAAATGCATTGTTTCGAAATTTAAATGATTTAATGATGAATATTTAGATAATTTTTCCTTTTTTACAGTTTGAAATTTTTAAAAGGTTTCCTATTTTAACAGATTCTTCTCTCGCTTGTGGAACTCATAATCGGCCTCTTGCTGTTCAGTCAACTTTGATCTTTAAATTAATTTACAAGTCGGGGACACTAAAATCAAGCAGGTGCGGAAATTTAAATATCTGGGAAGTGTTTTGTCAGAGGACAGTAAGTGCGACGCTGAGACGTATTGGGATGGCCAAAGACGCGTTCCAGAATATTACGAGACAAGAGGATTTCGTTGGTAACAAAGAAAATAGTACCGAGCTGCTATGTGATATTTTTCTCCACTACAGCAGCAAATGTTGGACAAATTTAATCAAAGAGACTCAAGGCAACGGAAGTATGGTTCTACAGAAGGATGATAAGGATATCATGAACCGAACGTGAGAGCAATGATAAGGTTTTGGAGAGGATGCAAACAAGGAGGAAGCTTATACTTAACATCAGGAAGAGGCAGCTGAAATTTCTGGGATACGTAATGAGAAAGGAGGACCTAGAGAATCTGATGCTCACAGGTCGAATCGAGGAAAATACCTTAAGATTTATACCTATAGACCTAAGCAAGTGGCTGACAGAATAAGGTCTGGGAGATGTAGAATATGGACAAAACATACTGAGAGCTACAAGTGATACGGAGAAGTGGAGAGCCATGATCGTCTACGTCCTGAAGGGACACGGGACATAAAGAAGAAAAAAGAATGTTCTCGTCTCACTGTCCAAGTCTAGGGATATCTCGTCTAGTTATTTATTGGTCGTCTTGTTTCCACTGAGTTCATATACACACTCACTGCCCGGTACAAATATTGAACCCACGATTATTTGTCACCAAATTTTATGAACCAACGCTTAACCACTGGGCTATTCCGATGGAGCAAAAAGCCAATGTCTAAATAATAACACTAGTCAACACGAAAAAGTTTTAATTTTTTAATATATATATATATATATATATATATATATATATATATATATATATATATATATATATATATATATATATATATATATATATATATATATATATATATATATCATTCTGTTCATATTCTATCTATCTATCTCTTCTGTTCATATACATCTCTATATATATCTAACCCATTCTCTTCATATGATTTCCTTTTATTCAAATTTATCTTTCATAAAATATTTTATATTTAATATATATTTTGAATAAATAAAATATATATATAAATAATTTTTATAGATAAACAGGTTACATAGATATATATATATATATATATATATATATATATATATATATATATATATATATATATATACATAAATATGTATATATATAAAAAAAAAACAGTAAGATATATAATCTTTGTTCTTATAGATATTTTATTTTTTACAAAATAGTGCTCAATGTAAATTTACAAATGGGTTTTTTTCGCTTTTTCACAGTTCTAACCATGTTTCAAAAATAGAATAGAAGCTAAAACCCAAATTTAATTTTGCAATTAAATTAAAAACATTAGTTCCATTTCATCTTCAAGCGAATTTTGGAGTAACTTTTAAAATTACTGGGTTTTAAAAACACAGCTAAAATCACGTTTCCATGGTTACAGAATATTCTACTTCAATTGGACAAGGGATGTCTAGGTATTCCTTATGTCAGTATCATTGTATCAAATATTAGCTACAATTTGGTAAAGGGATGTATTTTTCAGTGAAAATTGACATCCGTTCAATGAATGTCGTCTGGATTTTTTTAAAGAAAATTATTGTTAACGGTAAAAAAAATTCTTACATATGATTTTTTTCCTATTCATAAATTTAAAGATTTTCGAGGGTGTTCAGATCATAATACTTTTTATTTAACTACGATTTATTTATTTAACTAACGATATATATATATATATATATATATATATATATATATATATATATATATATTATTACAAAATATTTTTAGGACAAACACTCATGACAAAAAATGCATTTTTTTTTCGATATGGTAGCGTCTTGACAGGTGAGGAACAAAGATGCTTAAGTCTATAGGTATAAATCTTAGGTATGTCACTCTTTTCCTCTATTCGCCCTGTGAGCATCAGATTCTCTAGTGCCTCCTTTCTCATTACGTGTCCCAGAAATTTCAACATTTCTTCCTGATTCTTATTTAAAAATGCTTTATATAAACAAAAACTCTTTTTTTCATTATTGAAATTGTTTTTGGGAAAACCATAAAAAAAACACCATAAAAGGAAAAACATGAAAGCATTTCTGTAAAAATAAAAGGAAAGGAAATAATAATAATAAGAAGAAGAAGAAGAAAGTCAGTAAAAGTGAAAAAAAAGGTTTAAATAAAATAAAATATTATTATATATATATATATATATATATATATATATATATATATATATATATTAGTAATCCTTTTTTTAAAATATTTCATTGTATACGATAGACAAGGTGCTTTGATTTAATTTTTTTATACAATTTCTCATGTGCGATCTCATAACGTTTTAATTTCAGATGATAAATTCTATAAAAACTGTCTGAAATTTTTTCCCGAGCGTTTTCGGCTATACATTTAGCCATTTTCAAAGATGAAAGCGCTCGGGAAAAAAGAACAAAGGAGACTGGCCGCCCCCTTAAGGTAAGGCTTCAAGAACAAAAAAAAATTTAAACACGAGGGAAGTGAAAAAATCAGGCGTGGCTGATCACGTATATAGCGAAAAGGGAGATCACCGCCCTCTGTAAAATCAGGTTGAAATCATAGGCAAAGAACATCATTGGAAAAAATTTATAAACTTAAGGAATCAGCACATATGTTAATATTGTTTTAATCTCCTGAGCCGACCAAGCATAGAAATGAATACAATATGGGAAGCAGTAATAAGAAGCTCCCGAGAAAAGCAATAATATAAAAAAAATTGCAATATGAGCTCTGGTAAAAACAGATATGATAACAGCAAAAATTGCAATACGAGCAATGGTAAAAAAGGTTGATGAATACATTACGTTTATAAGTCCCAGCAACTCATGCACAGATGTCCTTAAGGACACATGGCACAGTGGGTAAAGGTGTTGGTTAGATCCAGTGACAGGACCCAAAGAGTTGTGAGTTCTATACCACATTCCGACCACCTGAAGAAGCGTACAATGGCGGAAACATTGTGATAAATATGGCAACAAAGATGAGGACAATAGTCCGAATAATGAAAATAATGAGGGAGAGGTTTCAGATTTAAAATAAAAGATTTTCTGAAAAAAATATATAAAATAATTAATTTGTAAATAAATCCTGAAAGTTTCATTAAAATCCAACAATTCGTTGACTTTTGCAAGAATTTCCAAATTAACGTGTTTTCCACCGTCAAAAAAGCATGCTAAAATTTCCTATGCTTACAATTAAGGCCCAAGGCTGAAGCATAAAATGACGACATTTTTAATCACGTTCTCGTGTCGTTTGTCATTTTTGTGCTGATAATTTCAAATATTTGTTTGAACGATATTTTTTTATCAAAAACTCCTATATTATTTCATTTTATATATATATATATATATATATATATATATATATATATATATATCTGTGTGTGTGTGTGTGTGTGTGTGTAGTGTGTATTCTTTATTTGTTCTTTTTATAGATACAAATATTTAAATAATTTCTTTGTTTGTATCTATAAAAATAACGTATAAAACAGAAAATATATTAAAATAATTGTCGGACTTACTCTATCCCATAATATATGATGTTATTTGATTACGTTAAAATACGTTTCGAACAGATATAAGCGCTGGAGAGAAATCACGGGAAATTTGTTGTTTAAAAACAGTAATTTGACTTTGCTAACCAGACGATTCCTTTGTTGCTAAACGGTATAGCAGGTCAGGCTATACGACGGTTCAGTGTAGGATACAATTTAGGATACAGGTTCGATTCCTGTCGGAGGACACATATTTTCTGTGAGATTTCTCTCCCATTCAGGCCGGTAAATGTTGTTAATACTGTTTATTATAAACTTAGCCATTTACTTAAATATTCTGTCTTTAAAAATATCGTATAAACAGAATATATATATATATATATATATATATATATATATATATATATATATATATATATATATATATATATATATATAATGGACTCTCCCGTCGGTTTCGACGTAAGAGGATCTGAGGATCTGACATCTTCTTGATTCAGTTAGGAAATTTTGTGAGATATTCTTAAGTGGCATTTAAGACCCGCTAGTGATTTACAAAGGAGGCCACATATGGAGCAAGTGAAGATTGTGAGATGAGATCACTGTTAGATTGGCTGACCTTTTAGATCTTGCTCTCGCTTCTTGAAAATGAAAAATGCTGAGTCCACTAAAACACGTTGATCTCCATTCTATATATATATATATATATATATATATATAAATATATATATATATATGTTCGCTTGTAGGAACTCAAGTTTTCGTCTGCCTTTTTTGTGTTTACATATGAACGTGCATACAGATACAATAAACACCAACCTTACAACCTTTTAATATTTTACAAACCTTAACCACCCTCACTTGAAATCCACTATCTCTTATGCTTTTTTCTCATTATATATCAAATAGAAGAGAAGCCTTGAACCCTGTCTCGCATAAACACTAAGATGTAGCGTTCTCGCCAATTCCCTTTGTTTATCATAGTGTTTGGAAGGAAAGTGTGTAGAGTGTGGTCGTCTCATCATGCAATTGAGGTTCCATCAGTCACTTGTGTGGGCGGTTTACGGACAAGCATAATTTTAGCCAGGTCTGACAAAAGGGTGTATTCCCCAGTGAAAGAACAACAAATATTTCAAGACGTCGATTCCATCCAAGAAAAAATGTTTTTGGTTGCTAGCTATCCTATTAAATGAGTTCCAGGAATGTTTCTGTCACTGGATAAAGTATGTTGATTCAAATGGGGACTACTTCGAAGGAGATTAAATGCCGGGTTAATATGTGTTGTAGTTTTTTTTTTATAGAACCAGTATCGATATTTTTTATCAGACCTAGTATTTACCATTCGATAAAAAACAAAATAAAACAACAAAAAAGTGGCAACTCCTTGCTCTTCAAATAAAGGAGTTCCAGGTGTGCTTCCATCAATAGAAACGAGGCTAGATAAAGTGTGTGGCTTCAGAAGGGGACTTCTTTAAAGGGGATGTAATGGCAGATTGATATCTGTTTTCTTTTTATAGAAGTGCTGATTCTTTTTTTTATGAGAACTTGTATTCACCATTCAAATGGATAAATCCAAGAGAATACGGTGAGGCAACTACTCGCTATTCAAATAAAGGACATCCAGGAATACTTCCATCAATGGAAACGTCACTGGATAAAGTCTGTGGACTCAGAAGGAGACTATTTCGTAGGAGATTAAATGCCAGATTGATATGTGCTGTAGTTTTCTTTTTATAGGGCCAGTGCTGTTATTTTTAAATGAGACTTCGCATTTACCATTCAACCAAAGAAATACAAATACCCGAATACCCCCAGTCCCGATACTTTTTGATCAAATCTCGTATAGAGAAAATTGTAGTTTAATTCGAAAAACCTTTTTTTTTTTAAAAAGAACAAAAAAGATTATTTCTTCGATAGAATTATCAGAGCAAATGCGTATAACTTTTGTTTCTGATTATTTAAATGTTTCGTGATTGGATTTCCATTAGGTTCGCTTGATTTTCTGAGTTTAATATGAAATTGATTAAAGATAATTCGTTTTTACCTATACGCACTAAATAACGTTCAAGTAAAACAATCTTATAGATCGAGAATATAGTTTTATGTAGGTGTACAACATCCCCCCACCCACAAAAAAATAAAAAAAAAAGCAGCCAATTCCATATATTATTACCAATATCTACAAACACGATTTACCCCAATGTTCGTAAAATATGAAATAGATTTTATGGAGTTTAACAAGGTTGTGTGTTTGTGTATACGTTAGGTGAGTGCGTCTTCACACGGGATAAGCAAATAAGAAGATGCACAAAAAAGCTTGTGTTTCAATTACGAAAACTTTTATCCATTTTTTATGGTGACCTTTGTGAAACAAAATTGTCCCAGTCTCTTGGTTATGTCGGTTTTCTTTTTGGGTCCAGAAGTAAGTTATAGTCAGTAAGGATAACAATGGTTAAAACGGTCGATCTCAAAGCAGCTTTGCGCTGGCTTGGAACGACCAAATGCTTCATGAGTTGGGCTACAAGCGCGTCCAAATGATGCCGTTAGAAAAGAGAAAGAGAAAGAAATCTGTCCTCTTACATATTTAAAAGTCTTCCATTCGCCCCTCTTTTGATTATTGCTGCCATATCTGTTTGGATGCTTCTGGAATATGTTGTGAAATTCTTAGTAAAATCCGAAGAAGAATCAGCAATATCATTTCTCCTTCCCTGGCATCTCGGCTTCAGTCACTTTCCCAACACCGTAATGTAGCTTTCCTGGGCCTTTTCTATAACTACTTTCATTGTAATTATTCGGATGAACTTTTCACTATGGTACCTAGACTTTATGAATTTGAGCGCAGTACTGGATTGGCGGCTAGGTCTCATCCATTTAGTTGAATTGGCTAGATGTAACCGTAAGTTCTATGCTAATAGTTTCTTCTCTCAGACTTCTCACTTGTGTTCGATTCTCATTACGTGTTCGATACTGCTGGCCTTGTGTCACATTTAAGCCACGCTTAGAAAATCAATAGTGGCGATTTCGACGAGGTGTAATAGTCAGCAAACTTGTCTTACTGGATCAATGATGACTGAGTAGTGAGTTTGTTCCTCACTGGGTGCTCCATACTTCCGGCCTTGTGCCACATCTCATCTAGGCTTAGTAAATTGCTATTGCCTCCCAGGTAAGTCCTGCCATGTCACTTAGACTTGAGCCTTTACTATTCCCTTTCTAAGTTACACTCAAACAGCTTCTTCCCACGAACCGGTAGTTTGTGGAATCTGCTCCCAAGATGATACTTTCCCAACCACTATATCTTTAACCTCTTCATCTCCGAGGGGGTGCCCTCATATATCCACATAAATTGTCCCTCTTACCTCAAACTCCTTCCAATCGTTGAACAACCTTCTTCAGTAACTCTCTACTTTTAATCTGATTTGATTTGTTTAACGGCACATCAACTTCTTATGGGTCATTTAATATCGAAATTCAGTTTTCTCGAGGGCTCTGAAGTAATAAACATGTGATATATGTCATTCTGTTTTCACAATTGACTACATGGTAGATGATACTCAGCTTTTGAGTATATTTAACTCTGTGTGAATATAATTACTAAAGGCGGTGATGTTTGGGCTTTATGTTGTTTTTTTGAAGTTATATTTTGAAATACAGTTTGATTTCTTTCAGAAATTGTTACATGTTATGTTAACTAATGTCAAGAAAGAGGTCTTTCATTTTGGTTGTGTAGTTGATATTGTTTAGCGGCATATCGATACCTCTATGGGTTATTTAATGCCGAAATCTAATTATTTTGAACATAATTTCATAGCTCCAACTAAATATAGTTTGAACGCAATTGTATGCCTTCAACTACAGATAAAATGCATTGTTGCTCATTTTGATTTCAATATGTATTAGTTGGTTGATTTTGTTTAGCGGCATATCAACACATCTATGGGTTATTTAATGCAGAAATCTAAATATTTTGAACACAATTTCATGGCTCCAACTAAATAAATTTTGAAGGCAGTTGTATGCCTTCAATTACAGATAAAATGTATTGTTGGTCATTTTGTTTTAAATATGTATTGTTGCTTGGTTGATTTTATTTAACGGTAAATCAACACCTCTGTGGGTTATTTAATGCCGAAATCTTAATATTTTGAACGCAATTTCATGGCTTCAAATAAATATATTTTGAAGGCAATTGTATGCCTTCAACTACAGATAAAATGTATTCTTGGTCATTTTTTCTTTAAATATGTATTGTTGGTTGGTTGATTTTGTTTAGCGGCATGTCAACACATCTATGGGTTATTTAATGCCGAAATCTAAATATATACTATGTATAGGCATTATTGATAATGTTACAATAAATATGTATTGTTTTTATTTTTTATATAAAAATTTATTTATTTTATAGTTTCATAGTATTTTATTTTTGTGAAGTTGTCACTCTTTTACCATAGCGGGGCTCGTAACTGGTGCTACCACACCGTGTTAGGATGGATCTAGGAACAACAGCAATTAAGAGATGGTTCCCATGCTTCTCAAAAGCTCAATCTTCTGATCAATGGCCTTGCTGCCGGATGTAGTTTATCGTCATACCCAGGACTAAACTTGAGTGGCCTTTGAACCTTGTATATATAAAAAAACATAAAACAAAACATAGAGCGTCTTTTCGTTTGATCCAGAAATTTGGTTATCGTATATCAATGAGCTTCCTTAAAACCTGACGTAATGAATTTATCCTAATTACGCCAGCTAGACATTCCTTCACGTCTCTTGTTGTTTGTTTTTCTCAAGAGTCCGAAAAGTAGAGATGGCTTAAGGCGGAAATGACATCTATAAAAAAGATTTTTCTTGACTGGTAGTGCTGATCATATGAGAGTGATTTAATTCTGTCTTGCTTAAAAAAATAGTTTAATTAGCTACAGGCAACTGGCAATAAGTTTACAATTGGTCGATATTATAATAATAATAATATTAAGAAAAATGACATCGACCATTTTGATTGGTGGAATATCGTAGTCTAATCGGTAAAGACATCAGTTGTCTTGCAGTAAACATAGGACGCAGGTTCGAGTAAGCATCAGATTTTTGAAAACTGCTCCGAGTTAACCACCTTCTTTTTTTTGTGTGCCGAGTCCCTACAGGTTGAAGATTAAGATTATCTTCCACAAATTCCTTTCCACTCTAGTGAATCTCTCTTTTAAGTAAGATAATTTCTATTTTAATAAGTATGGCATTCATTAAATTAAAGTTGTGGTTGAATCTATTTCTATGTTTAACATATGCATTTGATAAGTTATTGTGCATAAGATCCCTTTTGTGTTCATAGATATTTTTTAATTTCTGCACGTTTCCCCGATATATTATAAGGAGAGTTCTGGGGATTTATTCTTTATATACAAGCATCAAAGTTATTAGTTGTGAGTATTTTTGGTTCTAATAATATCCATAATAATTTCTGGATGGAGTTGCAGTTATTTAGATTGGATAGGTTGTTTTAGATAGGGGATGTTATGGAGGCTGTATGTAGTATTATGTATCTGTTTTTATTTAGTTTAATATTGTCAATGTTATTTTTTGCGTTCGTATATTCTGTCTGCCTTTCTCATGGCAGTTTGTATATTTCCAAGCCAGAACGAGGAAGTTTCAATGAAAACGGAAACAAAGAAATGCGTTATATTAGAATGCGAGCGAGAAAAGATAGGGATTTGTGGGGAGACATGATCAACGGCCGGAAGTGAAACGGCACATAGAAGAAGAATAAGAAAAAGAAGAAGAAGAAGAAGAAAAAGAAGAAGAAAAAAGAAAAAGAAAAAAAGAAGAA
Organism: Acanthosepion pharaonis; assembly: GCA_903632075.3. Lineage (NCBI taxonomy): Eukaryota > Metazoa > Mollusca > Cephalopoda > Sepiida > Sepiidae > Acanthosepion > Acanthosepion pharaonis. Next base: position 406,313 of record CAHIKZ030001505.1, on the reverse strand, counting down.
AAAAGAATAAATATTTAAAAAGAACAAAATAAAAAGAAGAAGAAGAAGAAAAAGAAAAAGAAATTGAAGAAGAAAAAGAAGAAGAAGAAAAAGAAGAAGAAAAGAAGAAGAAGAAGAAGAAAAGAATAAGAAGAAAAAAAAAAGAAGAAGAAGAAGAAGAAGAAAAAATAGAAAAGAAGAAGAAGAAGAAGAAAAAGAAAAGACAAAGAAATGGAAAAAGAAGAAAAAAGAAGAAGAAGAAAAAAAAAAAAAGAAGAAAAAAAGAAGAAAAAAAAAAGAAAAAGAGGAAGAAAAGAAGAAGAAGAAGAAGAAAAGAAGAAGAAAAGAAAAGAATGAGAAAAATTCCAAAGAAGAAGAAGAAAAAAAGAAAAGAAAAAGAAAGAAGAAAAAAGAAGAAGAAGAAAGAAGAAGAAGAAGAAAAGAATTTAGGAAAAAGAAGAAGAAACAAAGAAGAAGAAAAGAAAAGAAAAAGAAAAAACAAGAAGAAGAAAAAGAAGAAGAAGAAGAAAAGAAAAAGAAAGAAGAAAAGAATAAAAAGAAGAAAAGAAGAAGAAAAAGAAAAGAAGAAGAAGAAAAAGAAGAAGAAAACGAAGAAGAAAAAGAAGAAGAAGAAGAAGCCACACTAAAAACTGCCAAAAATTCTCTATCTGCAAAGAAAAGACTTCACGAAAATTCTATAATTATTCACTCTTTTTTTTTCTTTATTTCCTTCCTTTTTTTTTAACGACACATAAGAACTCCGTTCAGCTTTACCGCCAAAATCTTTGTTGTTGGTCCACCTTATCGCAACTGAAAGATTCTTTAACATTGCAAGCTGACCACGTGTCAATCACAAGAGGGAACCTCTGACAGGCGGACTAAAAGAATTCCAACATTCCAATGATGACCCGATACCAACTAAGATTTTCGGCGACCCCAGTCGACCAGTGATCTCGCTATCAGCATCTATAAATGCTTGTAAGCTATCAGAAACACGTCGATATTTATATGCATTGGTTCTATTTCATGTATCGGTCGGTCGGTCGCCACGGGCGTTGGAAGTGGGTGACGAGTCTTAACCGTCAAGCTGAAACTAAGAAATGTAATTCGTTTTAACAATTTCCATGGAAATAACAATAGACTAATAAAAGGCTTGCAACATTTCGTCTGTACGAAAGCGGTTGCAGGGTGGAAAATATTTCATCACCCATAAGGCCGTGGAGACTCTATCAAGACTGGCGACAAGGGAGATTAATTGGTAGCAAATCTTCTCAATAACGGGGTAAAATTCTTGTTAACCCAGTGATGGTGTAATTTCACTATGTTTTTTTTTTTAATATTCCAGGTGTTTCATAGATTATAGGAACCACTTTATCATCAGAATCCAAGATATTAGTAACCTTAATATTTATATTTTTCCAGACGGAATGTTTTGAATTTTTCATACATCTCTAATTTTACTTGTCTATTTCTAAAATATTTCTAGTGTTCCAAAAATTATAGTTACTGCTGGTATCAACAAATTCCAAGATGTTGGTAAGCTTAATATTTACATTTACCAGTATAAATAATGTTAAGTTATCTTTCATCTCTATTTTTACTTGATTATTAATGTATTTCCAGTGCTCCGAAGATTATAGGTACTACTCTTAACATGATTCCAAGGTGGTGGTAAGCCTAATATTTATATTTTCCTAGTTTAAGTAATTTGCAGTTTTATTACATCATTATTTTTAATACTTTATTAAAGTATTTCCAGTGCTCCAAAGATTATAGGTACTACTATTATTACCAAATACCAAGATTTTGGTTACCTTAATATTTATATTTTTCCTGTCTGAATAATTTGAATTTATGTGCCTCTGGAAGTATGGGATCTTTGCTTTTGTGAATATTGGCTGGTACATGTTAGTTCATTCGTGATTCCAAACTGGAATCTGCTCTACAGGCGTAATCATAACAACACTGAGATTTAAACTGGTAAATTACCGAACAGATTATAGTGATTTCCTAAGCGTAGATCAGATGCAACATAAGCCCGAAACTTTTGGGGCACCCAGTGAGGATCGAACTCATTTTTAAGTCATAATTGATTTAGCGAGACATGCTTCTTAGCCTTTATACTAGGTCGAAGCGCTCTTAATAATTTGCTAAGAATAGCTTATATGTTGCACAAGGCCGAAAGTGTGGAGCACCCAGAGAGGATCGAACTCACATCTCAGTCGTAATTGATCCAGCGAGACAAGCTTGGTAACCATTGCAAAGTGTCCTTAACGAACTGTTTGTATGTTTTGCATGTCAACACCTATATGGGTCATTTAATGCCGAAATTTACTTTTCTTACGAGCATTAATAATTTCATTTACAAAAATTTAATACTGGTAATTTTTTTTTCAAATGCATAACAACATAGTTGCAATATGAGCTCTGGTAAAAACATGCAATGATAACAGCAAAATTGCAATATGAGCACTGGTAAAAATGGTTGCTGAAGACATTAGGTTTATACTACCCAGAAATTCATACCCAGATGTCGTCAAGGATAAAGGCGTTGGTAAGATCCAGTGACAGACCCAAAGAGTGTGAGTTCAATACCCGTTTAAGGCAGTGGGAAATTTCAGAGGGAAATTAGCAGGATATAACTGATAACTGACCTGCATTAAACATGGAACATGAACTAGAACAGTCTACCCCGGTGAGCGTAATAAAGGGTTCAGTTCGACATTCCGACCACCAAGTTAACGGCGACAAAGATGAGGACAATAGTCCGAATAATGAAAATGTATTGTTGGTGTTTTTACGACGAAAATTTATTTTTATACTTTCATAGTTTTTTTTATCCCATTTTGGGAGTTAACAATTTGCCCATAACTGGGATCCTAACAGGTGCTACCACCCATGGGTCAGGGTGGATCGAAGTACAACAGCAATTAAGAGGTAGTTTCATGCTCCTCAAAACATCTCGATAACAGGCCTTGCTGCTGGATGTAGTTTATCGTCATACCCAAGAGTAACAAGGTATGTGCAACTTTTTTCAGTAGAGTTTTATAACATTACTAGCAGTAGAGCTCGGCGTTGCCCGGGAATGTAACAGTAAGAGATAGATCAAGTATCGACCATCATAAAGACTGAAAAATAAAATTGACAAAGATTATTGTTTAAGGTTGACGGACACGCATGTCTTAATTAGTTAATTTATTTATTTATTTTTTTTACGAATTGGTCAACCCAAACTCAAACAAAAAACATTGTTTTCAATCGTTATGAGTCTACTGATTGAATAGAATTTTATTATAAACAATTGTCTTGTAAATGGAATTTTTAAAAGCATTCTGAATGTAAAAATAAAGAAAAAAAAGTGCAAGACAATAAGAAACACTACCTGCCAAAAAAAAAAAAAAAGTGAAGTTTTGTTGAAATCGGTTGAAAAATGTAGGAAATCTGATCCCATATATAAACGAACACACACACACACACACACACACACACACACACACACACACACACACACAACAACTCTGGGTTTTATAATAAGTATAACTCGATATGAGTTGTCCCCCCTTTCATTCTCGTGATGCCTCTTAATCATGTTTTCAAATTGATTTCGTGCAAAAACAATTGTGTTTTTTCCAATTTTTGGCGCTGTCAGAACCACCGCAAAGGTAATTTTACGTAGTCCTGTGAAGTTTTTTTGAAATCGGTTGAAAAATGTAGGAAATCCGATCCAATATATAAACGTACACACACACACACACACACACACACACACACACACACACACACAACATATCAAAGCTTTTTATAATGAGTAAGATTTCCTGTTTAGGATTGGGTTTCCGGTTCCTTCAAATTTCTATTTCAACTCAGTACTTCTAACGCCTCCGTCTGAACTCTGAAATATTAACTATTTATTTATTTTTTTCAAAATAGGAGTATATATGTTCACCTATCATACAGTTCACAAACCTCCCTGTCATATGAACAGGAGTAGTGGTAATCCCTTGTTTCCTGTTTAGAATTGGGTCTCCGATTCCTTGCAAATTCTACTTCAACTCTATACTTGTAACGTCTCCACTTAAACACTGAATGTTTTACTATTATTTTTATTTGTTTATTTTCTCCACAATAGGAGAAGATAGGCTCACCTAAAGCCCGGTTCACAGTCCTCCGCGGTATTTTGAACAGAAGCAGATGTTTATTTATTTTCTCCACAATAGGAATAGATAGGTTAACTTATGTTTTAACCTCACGTGAATGTGGCATCATATCGTTTCCGAAAATTTAAACGTCCTGGGTATGACGATGAACTACATCCGCGTCCTGGGTATGACGATAAACTACATCCGCGTCCTGGGTAAGACGATAAACTAATCCGCGTCCTGGGTAAGACGATAAAAACGTCCAAAAATATCCTTTTGCCAGCTATACATTTTTTTTTTTAGAAATAATGTTGCCAGCTATACGTTTACTAGCACTATATATATATATATATATATATATATATATATATATATATATATATATATAAAAAAAATTAAATTTGAAGTTAAATGACCTACAGTGGTTGCCATAAACCCAACCAACCAATCAACATTTTTTTTTAAAAAAAACTTTTTATATTAAGCATAAAGTATAAGCACATATTTTGGGAGGTTGTTTATTAAGTAAAGTATAGCTTCTAAAATTTGTAATCTTTTTTTACATTTTATTTTACCAAATACTATTGCATTATCAAAAAGTATCTAACTTATTGTAATTTTTGCATTTCTATTAAATATATACATATCACCCGGTTTACACTCCTCCCCGGCCATTTGAACAGGAGTTTATCCATTGTTTCCTGTTTAGGATTGGGTTTCCGGTTCCTTGCTGATACTATTACGACTCTATACTTCTAACGCCTCCACTTAAAAACTGAATGTTTTACTATTATTTTTACTTATTTATTTCCTGCACAATAGGAGTTGATAGGTTATCGCCCAGTTCACACTCCTCCGCGGTATTTTGAACAGCATTAGAGGTTTATCCATTTTCTTCCTGTTTAAGAATGGATTTCCGGTTCCTGCATAATTCTATAGCATCTCAATCCTGCTAACGTCTTCGTCTGAACTCTGAAATTTTAACTATTTATTTATTTATTTATTCACAATACTAGATATGTTAACAGTCCTACGCGGTATTTTAAAAAAACAAACAGTAGATGTTTATTTCTTGTTTAGAATTGGGTTTACTGGTCCTTCTTGAGTTTTTCCTTCCTTTACTCTTCCAGTAGCCCGTTGCGTCTTAGGGGCGTTATTGATTAAAAATATGTATAGACCTAAAAGTAATCGAATGTATAGTTTGTCTTAGTTAGGCTACGAACTTTTCAATGAAGATCTGGATAAACGATTTTATTTGAATGCACCACAGTAATTTTTTCCACTAATTATCAGAGATCGATAATTCGATTTTTGTAAATGTTCGTAAGATATTATTCTTTTTCCATTATTTCTATTGGAATTAAGTATCGGAAATTTTTTTTACGTATGTTCAACTGGCAATTTCTCTGACACACTATGTAAAAATATTTCAGTTTTGAAGAGAATGGAAATTTATGCAAAGCTTCCAGATACACGTTAGAATCTAACTCTTTTGGTCAAAGACGAAATTGCAAGGCATTGGAAAAAAGTAAAATTAATTACAAGACCCAAAGAATCAAATTTATAATTCTGTAACGAGGTAGAGCTATCGAAGAAAGATTTATTCTTCCATTTGAATTTTCCCCATTATGGGCATTATTATATCCATGATATAATAACACCGATATTTCACGGACGGAACAAAATGGGTAAAAGGAAAAAGAATGACAAGCATGCTTTATTCTCAGAAAGATTTTTATGTAACAAAAAAATATATACATATATACATGTGACCCATACAGAGAATAATATATCACATATATCTACGCAGCAAAGCAAAGAGTAAGGAGAAACAAAAAGGAAGGGTCATATATATAATATGGAGATACTCCTGTACCTGGAGAAGGCTCCAAATTCAAACGGGCCGGATTCATCTATGTCACAGTCGAGGATATATTCCACAAAGGAGTAACCGTGAGTCTTGGGTTTTCTCAAATTGAGGAAAAGGCATTGTGGATTTGTAAACTGCTGGGGAGGCAGATTTAGTCTCTGTCCGGTCCATGGGTGTGCCGAGTTAAAGAAAGCCACGTTACCGTTTAGTTGCTGTAAACAAACTGAAATTTGACTGCCGCTTTTCATCACTGAGTGAAAGTAAAACAGAATGAGAAGAAGAAGGAGGATTGAGAAAAGGACAAAAAGAAACAAGATTCAAGCAAACAGAAGATGGAGATGGACGTTGCACAGTTGAGAAGTGAGAGAAAAGAGACTGTTTAAGGGGAAGTAACGGTTGCACCTCGGTAGTTAAACAGTAAAAGAGTGAGACCTAACTGACTATGTTTGCGACGCACGGTGGCTATTAATAATTAAGTATAACTCAAGACTTCAATATTAAAATACAACAGTATTTAATTACAATCGCAAATAAATACTTAGCAAAAACAAAGAAGTAAAAGTCAACCAAACAATTATAACCATTTCAGTGAATACCTTGTTAGTAGCTTGGCTCGGTTTAAAGTCCGGTAAATCCTAAATCAAAACCCAAACCATCGACGCACAATAATTCACACTAATTCGACTGGATAGTTCCACTCAATAGTCAACCAATAATCACTGCAGTCAGTAGCATGACACCGCTAATTATGCACTTGGCGGAAAACATATATTCATAAGTCCACAGTGTCACGCTCGAACCTTGGTGTCGGTAGGGACTCATTTTCTTTCTATATGGCAGAATTAGACCGGGAAGAGAGCAAGGATATTGTCTCTTTTTTAAGACACTGGAACAAGAAATGCTATTCTTATGAGCTAATTTCTTATCATATATACGGCATTTGATAAAGCATGACCCAAAGACCTATTTGCACTAACAGGAAATCTTTGTTTATATATGAAAAAAATCTCAAATTAGTCCATAATATCTAGAGGGAAAAACTGCTTGCATACGGACTGAAAATAAACTGAGCCAAAACGGACACCCACAAAAAAGACGTTGGTGATAATGGCTCCCCACAATTTCCTGTCTTTTGTAACTCTTCATAAAATGTCTTTTTGTTATCTCTTCCGCCATCAAACACGCAAGGTAGTTTGATTTGCTTTCAATCTGTCCTGTGAGCATCACATTTTCCAAACCCTCTTTCCTCTTGATGTGCCATATAAAGTGTTTCATTCTTATATTATCAGTGTCTTTTTGGCTTCCATTTCCTCTAAAACTTTGTTGTCTCTCACATGTTCGATGCATGGTGTTCACAGCATACAGCAGGCATGTGCTAAAGATGTACAAAAATGACACAAGTGTAAAAAAGATTTGTACGCACCCCCCCCCCTCAACAGAGAGAGAAAGTTGTGTCTCTCACGTAAACATGAGAAGATCTAGGCACCAAAGTAAATCCAGAAGTAAATAAACAATTATTTCGTTTGAGAGATTTAGACGAGTATTATTATTAGTCTTTACAACGATAGATAGATAGATAGATATGAACAGGTTGAGATAGATAGATAGATAGATAGATAGATAGATAGATAGATATGAACAGACTGAGATAGATAGATAGATAGATAGATAGATAGATAGATAGATGTGAATAGAGTGAGATTGATAGATGTGAATAGTGGGAGATAGATAGATGTGAACAGAGTGAGCTAGCTAGCTAGCTAGCTAGATAGATCGATATGAACAGAATGAGATAGATAGATATGAACAGACAGACAGATAGATAGATAGATAGATAGATAGATAGATGTGAATATAGTGAAATAGATGTGAATAGTGTGCGATAGACAGATATGAACAAACCGAGATAGATATATAGATAGATATGAAGGGACTGAGACAGATAGAAAGATAGATAGATAGATATGAACAGAATAAGAACGATAGATAGACATGAACAGACTGATCGCTAGCTAGCTCGATAGATATATAGATATGAACAAACCGAGATAGATAGATAGATAGATAGATGTAAATAGAGTGAGATAGATAGATAGATAGATAGATGTGAATAGTGTGAGATAGATGTGAATAGTGTGCGATAGATAGACAGATATTAACAAACCGAGATAGATAGATAGATAGATAGATAGATAAACAGTCTGAGATCGATAGATAGATATGAACAGACTGATAGCTAGCTAGTTCGATAGATAGATATGAACAAACCGAAATAGATAGATAGATAGATGTGAATAGTGGGAGATAGATGTGAGCTAGCTAGCTATGAACAGAATGAGATAGATAGATGTCAACAGAGATAGATAAATAGAAATAGATACATAGATGTGAACTGTGTGAGACAGATAGAATTGAAATGATTGAAATTGATGTGATGGCTTAGATATTACACAGATAGATATGAATAAAGTTACATAGAAACAGAAATATATATATATATATATATATTGTGTACATTTAGGCATGTTTCATTAAATAATATAGACAAGTTTTGTCTATTTTCAGTAAGTTCCTTTCATATTGTCTGATAAGTTTAATAGCATTATCATATATATATATATATATATTATGCCATTCGCAGACTACTGGTTCGCTGAATTACAACTCATCAGTGGGACTAGATATCCGAATGCTTCAAGCCCGGATCGAAACCCAACCGATTTGGTGTCAGTCAGAGTTTCTACCACTCAGCTATCTATATACAAATAAGAGAAACAGCTAACAAAAGCCAATTAGCCGGAGTACTCCATTTCATTCTACTGGAGAAATTTGCATTAGCGCAGGTTCATTAGTTCATAGAATCAGAATCAGAGATTTCATAGTTTAAAGGGAGAGGGAGAGAGGAAGAGGGAGAGAGAGGGAGATAGAGAGGGAGAGAGAATGAGAGAGAGGGGTAGAGAGAGGGAGAGAGAGGGAGAGAGGTAGAGAATGAGAGAGAGAGAGAGGGAGAGATAGAGAGAGAGGGAGAGAGGGAGAGAGAAAGAGAGAGGGAGAGAGAGAGGGAGAGAGAGAGCAAGAGGAAAAGAGAGAGGAATAGAGAGAGAGGCGCGAACAGAGTGAGATAGATAGAAATGAATAGACTGAGATATATAAGCACAGTGATAGATATATATATAAACAAAAAAAGAGATATGATAAAAAATAGTTTCAATTTATGGTATATGTATGGGTTATATCAGATATAAATCTATCTATCTATCTATCTATCTATCTATCTATCTATATATATATATATAAAAAGAGAGATATAAATAGATAAATAGATGTGGACAGAGCTAGATAGACAGATGTGAATGGAGTGTGATAGATATATAGTTAGATATGAATAGACATAGATTGGTAGATATGAATAAACTGCGATAGATATATAGAAAATTATATATATATATATATATATATATATATATATATATATATATATGCCCCATGTTGTATTATTTCTCTGGGTTGAATTCTAACTTTAATTGTCTATTCTTAAAAAGGAAATATCTTGATAAAATTAAAAATGAAAATCGTTAGAAAACAGATATATTTCAACCGGCAGGACATTCTATTTATCAGCAAAACCAAAATATCTTCTTGTCTGGGAACGTAAAACACCATTTCTGTTTTCTCCCATCAATTTGCAAGCGTCATCTCGTACAACGCAAGGCAAATATAAATCTATTCTATACAATTAGAACCAAAAAAGGCAACGTGAAAATAAGAAAAAAAAACAAAAAAAAAGATTTATTAAAAAATACAATAAAAATACATTTATCTCCATTTTCTAATCCTCTATGCTGCTCTGTCCGAAATAAAAAAAAAAAGAAAATAAAAAAAAAACTCTATTTCCGTCGGAAAGGGAAGAAAACGGAAAGTTGTTGGAAGGGAAGATGAAATGAAGCAAAAAAAAAAAAACCCAATAAAACTATGTTCGTTGTTCGGTTTGGCTACCTTTGGGGAAAGATTTTATTACAGTGTCAACAGCCATTATAAATCGCTCTCCTCCTCCTTCTCCTTTTGTTCCTCCTCATTCCTCCCATACATCTCTTTTCTTCTCCTCTTGTTCCTCCTTCATTCCTCCCATACATCTCTTTCTCCTCCTCCTTCTCCTCTTGTTCCTCCTCATTCCTCCCCTACATCTCTTTCTCCTCCTCCTTCTCCTCCTACTACTACTAATAACAATCACACATTCACAGTTTAATAACTAGGTGAGGTGACGAAGTTTTTTTTTCAAATGGAAACAAAACGGAAACTTATTCACTGTAATCAGGAAGAGACGATTGAATTTCTGGGGCTATACTGAGGAAAAGGTGTTGTAAATTTGATACACTCTAGACAGTTTGAAGACATAAAGAGATACAGAAGAAAACAACGCATAACATACTTAGTGAGCTACAGGGGAAAGGAAGTTGTGGAGAGCCATGCTCGCCTACGTCCTGTTGAGATACGGTGCATAAAGAGGAAAAAGTTTCATAATATTTCCTGAATAAATATACTCCTTTCCAGTTTCACGACTGTGATAAAAGCGAGAATTGATGTCCCTCTTTAAGACGTGGGCGATTAAGGTCCCTTCTAGCATTTGGTTAGAGACCCTGTTCTGCAAATAATACGCGCAAGCCTCCTTCTTCTTCTCCTTTTTGTTTCTGTTGATTCAAGTCTCTTCTTCATCCTTGAGGAGGTTGTTCAGCATTCACTGCCATATAGAAGGACTAATATTACATAAGAGTTCAGTACTCTTTTCTTTGTTTCTCTTGGTTCAAGTCTCTTCACCTGTGAGGCGATTGTCCAGCATTCACTGCCATATAGGAGGACTGATGTTACGTAACAGTTCATTACTCTTTTCTTTATATTGCTTGAAGTCTCTTCTACATCTGTGAGGAGATTGTCCAGCATTCACTGCTATATAGGAGGACTAATATTACATAACAGTTCAGTACTCTTTACTTTGTTTTTATTGCTTCAAGTCTCTTCTTCATCTGTGAAGAGATTGTCCAGAATTCACTGCCATATAAGAGGACTGATATTACATAACAGTTCAGTACACTTTTCTTTGTTTCTCTTGCTTCAAGACTCTCTTCTTCATCTGTGAGGAGATTGTCCAGCATTCACTGCCATATAGGAGGACTAATATTACATAACAGTTCAGTACTCTTTTCATTGTTTCTGTTGCTTCAAGTCACTTCTTCATCTGTGAGGAGATTGTCCAGCATTCACTGCCATATAGGAGGACTGATATTACGTAACAGTTCAGTACTTTTTCTTTGTTTCTCTTGCTTCAAGTCTTCTTCTTCATCTGTGAGGAGATTGTCCAGCATTCACTGCCATATAGGAGGACTGATATTACATAACAGTTCAGTACTCTTTTCATTTGTTTCTCTTGCTTCAAGTCTCTTCTTCATCTGTGAGGAGATTGTCCAGCATGCCATATATAGGAGGACTGATATTACATAACTGTTCAAAAACTCTTTTTCTTTGTTTCTCTTGCTTCAAGTCTCTTCTTCATCTGTGAAGAGATTGTCCAGAATTCACTGCCATATAAGAGGACTGATATTACGTAACAGTTCAGTAAATTTTCTTTGTTTCTCTTGCTTCAAGACTCTTCTTCATCTGTGAGGAGATTGTCCAGCATTCACTGCCATATAGGAGGACTGATATTACATAACTGTTCTGTATTCTTTTCTTTGTTTCTCTTGTTTCAAGTCTCTTCTTCATCTGTGAGGAGATTGTCCAGCATTCACTGCCATATAGGAGGACTGATATTACATAACTGTTCTGTACTCTTTTCTTTGTTTCTCTTGCTTTAAGTCTCTTCTTCATCTGTGAGGAGATTGTCCAGCATTCACTGCCATATAGGAGGACTGATATTACATAACAGTTCAGTACTATTTTCTTTTGTTTCTCTTGCTTCAAGTCTCTTCTTCATCTGTGAGGAGATTGTCCAGCATTCACTGCCATATAGGAGGACTGATATTACATAACAGTTCAGTACACTTTTTCTTTTGTTTATTGCTTCAAGTCTCTTCTTCATCTGTGAGGAGATTGTCCAGCATTCACTGCCATATAGGAGGACTGATATTACATAACAGTTCAGTACACTTTTCTTTGTTTCTCTTGCTTCAAGTCTCTTCTTCATCTGTGAGGAGATTGTCCAGCATTCACTGCCATATAGGAGGACTGATATTACATAACAGTTTCAGTACTTTTTTCTTGTTTCTCTTGCTTCAAGTCTCTTCTTCATCTGTAAGGAGATTGTCCACCATTCACTGTCATATAGGAGGACTAATATTACATAACAGTTCAGTGCTCTTTTCATTGTTTCTCTTGCTTCAAGTCTCTTCTTCATCTGTGAGGAGATTGTCCAGCATTCACTGCCATATAGGAGGACTGATATTACATAACAGTTCAGTACTCTTTTCATTTGTTTCTCTTTTTCAAGTCTTTCTTCATCTGTGAGGAGATTGTCCAGCATTCACTGCCATATAGGAGAACTGATATTACGTAACAGTTCAGTACATTTTCTTTTTTTTTCTCTTGCTTCAAGTCTCTTCTTCATCTGTGAGGAGATTGTCCAATGAGACACTGCCATATATAGGACTGATATTACATAACAGTTCAGTACTCTTTTCTTTTGTTTCTCTTGCTTCAAGTCTCTTCTTCATCTGTGAGGAGATTGTCCAGCATTCACTGCCATATAGGAGGACTGATATTACATAACAGTTCAGTACTCTTTTCTTTGTTTCTCTTGCTTCAAGTCTCTTCTTCATCTGTGAGGAGATTGTCCAGCATTCACTGCCATATAGGAGGACTAATATTACGTAACAGTTCAGTACTTTTTCTTTGTTTCTCTTGCTTCAAGTCTCTTCTTCATCTGTGAGGAGATTGTCCAGCATTCACTGCCATATAGGAGGACTGATATTACATAACAGTTCAGTACTCTTTTCATTGTTTTTCTTTGCTTCAAGTCTCTTCTTCATCTGTGAGGAGATTGTCCAGCATTCACTGCCATATAGGAGGACTGATATTACGTAACAGTTCAGTACAAAATTCTTTGTTTCTCTTGCTTCAAGTCTCTTCTTCATCTGTGAGGAGATTGTCCACCATTCACTGTCATATAGGAGGACTGATATTACATAACAGTTCAGTACTCTTTTCTTTTGTTTCTCTTTGCTTCAAGTCTTTTTCTTCATCTGTGGGGAGATTGTCCAGCATTCACTGTCATATAGGAGGACTGATATTACATAACAGTTCAGTACTCTTTTTTTTTGTTTCTCTTTTCTTCAAGTCTCTTCTTCATCTGTGGGGAGATTGTCCATCATTCATTGTCATATAGGAGGACTGATATTACATAACAGTTCAGTACTCTTTTTTTTTGTTTCTTTTGCTTCAAGTCTCTTCTTCATCTGTGAGGAGATTGTCCACCATTCACTGTTTCATATAGGAGGACTGATATTACATAACAACAGTTCAGTACTCTTTTCTTTGATTTTTTCTTGCTTCAAGTCTCTTCTTCATCTGTGAGGAGATTGTCCATTCATTCACTATCATATAGGAGGAACTGATATTACCACACTAGTTCAGTATCTTTTTCTTTGTTTCTCTTGCTTCAAGTCTCTTCTTCATCTGTGAGGAGATTGTCCATTTCTCTGCCATATAGGAGGACTGATATTACGTAACAGTTCAGTACATGTTTCTTTGTTTCTCTTGCTTTAGAAGTCTCTTCTTCATCTGTTGGATGAGATTGTCCATATTCACTGTCATATAGGAGGACTAATATTAAATAATAGTTAGTGCTCTTTTCATTGTTTCTTTTGCTTCAAGTTTCTTTTCATCTGTGAGGAGATTGTCCAGCATTTTTTAACATAAAGGACTGATATTATATAACAGTTCATACTTTTTTTTTTGTTTCTTATTGCTTTATAGTTTCTTCTTCATCTGTATATAGATTGTCCAGCATTCAAAAAATCCTATCAGGACTAATATTTATATAACAGTTCAAATTTATTTTTTTTTTTTGATTGTTTCAAGTATAATTCTTCATCTGTGAGGAGATTGTCCAGCATTCATGCTTATATAGGAGGAATGATATTATATAATTCAGTATATTTTTCTTTGTAAAACATTCTTCAAGTCTCTTCTTTATCTGTTAGGAGATTTGTCTAGCATTCATTTTAATAAAAGTATTATATGGGAACTTGTTTGTTTTAAACCAATGGCTTGAACCAATTATTTTCAATACTTTAATATAGTTGTTTTGAATGCTCGCATGGTCATGGTAACGTCATGAGGCTCAATATGGGTTCAAATTTCGTTCCAGCGTTTTATGCACGATTTATTGATGTTGAAATTTTATTAAACATTTACATACTATCATCATGTTTTGTCCGTGTATTGTTTAATATATTATAATGTAATTTTGTCATCTTCGATAATGGCTTATTGTAAGTCCAAAATCCAGTTTAGATAATATTAAAAATATGTATCAATATTGTGATTTTGATTTCTTCCTTTAATGATAATGTTATTTAGCATTATCATACATATGAAAAGAATTTATATAAAATAAATAGACAAAATTATCTCTATTATTTAATGAAACACGCATTCAATATATATATATATATATATATATATATATATATATATATATATATATATATATATATAAAAATTAATTGATTTAAGATGTTTTTTTTTATTTATATCTAAGTTCTAACCATGTTTTCAAAATATAAGCTAAAAAAATCAAATTTAATTTTGTAATTAAATTAAAGACATTAGTTCCATTTCATCCTCAAAAAAATTTTTTGGAGTAACTTATTTTTAAAATTACTGGGTTTTAACGTCACAGCAAAAATCATAATTCATGTTTCCAAGGATACAGAGAAATCCATTCATCCAGACAAATTATAAGGTTGCGTTTCATTTTCGCTGTATTTTTCATGTATCAGTTATTAGTTACGTTTTTAATAGGGGGTAGGGATGTATTTTCAAAAAAAAATTTTCAATGAAATCTGACATCCGTTAAATGCATGTCGTCTAGATTTTTTAAAAATTATTGTTAACGGCAAAAGATTCTTACGGCATTTTTTTTCTATTTCTATACTTAAAGATTTTTGTATAGGGTGATTAGGTTAGAATACGATTTTAAAAATATTTTCACTTTTAATTTTTAATATACTATATTTATTTTTAAAAAAAGTATTCTTTATATATATATATATATATATATATATATATATATATATATATAATATATATAAATTATAAATTTTTTTCACCTACCTAAATTTTAAACCCGACGGATCAAAAGGAAAGTCAATGACGATCCGTTTACCATTTTTCTTTGTAGATTTGTCTATATCAATTGGTATCTAGGTCTAAAACAATTGTATTGAGCTCTTTTGTTAATTAGTTGTTTTACTCGTATCGGGGTTTTTTTTTGGGAAATAATTTGTTTTTTTTTATTATAAAAATAAACAAAACATATAAGTATGTTATAAAATTATTTAAAAAAAAATAATTATTTTGAAAAGATTCTTTTTATATATATCAAGTGATAAATGTTTAAAGGTTTTCTTTTCAACATCATCCGAATTAAGTTTTTTCAAATTGAAACAAAATGGCTATTTTTATAGTGATTTTTATAACATACTTATGTTATAATTTTTTTTAAAAAATAATTATATCTGCTCTAAAATGTATTGAGCACTCTTTTAAGAATAGTAATTGTTGGTTATTGGAATTCATTCCGTATATACCAATTATATATTTATATATATATATATATATATATATATATATATAAACCAATTAATAATTTGGATGTAATCGAACCAGAATCTTCAACGCACATTAATGCAAAAATATTTTAAATCCCTTTTTTTTTCAAAAATCAGACAATGTGCATTTTTTTAAATTTTTGAATATTAAAAACAACCTCACCGCTTATTATTAAGGATTGGGATAACGTTTTAATGGAGGTAAAAACTATAAATATTATTGACATAATGTAGCATTTCTTTCTGGTATGTATATATATATTAATGACTGCCCTCTTATAAAAATGAATGCTAGATCCAGCCTTTATGCCTTTTAGATGGGGCGATCCGATGAACACACCATCTAGTATAACCGGATGGATTGGCTTCCTTTTGGTGAAGAAGCTTTAAGTTTGAAGCTCGATACACTTTCAGCAGATTGAAAAAAATTTTATACGTATCTAAAAAGCTAGGCGAGCCTTCAAGTTGGAGAATGTCATCTGTGCTTTGACCTGAACACGCTATGCATGAATAAAGAGTTCTCCGGTTATGTCGAGGAAAATGTATCCATTTAGAATTAACTGCGCACCGACCCTATTTTCTACTGTTTGATATCTATGGTATAATAATTATAAATATAGATTTGATTTTGAGAAAAAATGAAATAAATATTCTATGGATTAATCAGCTGGAATTTTTTTAAAATTAATTTATTAAATTCAGCAGTTTGAAATATATATAATTTTTATTTTTCTATGCGATAAAAAAATATGAAGAATTTATCCTTGGAATTATCAGCATTATTTTTTGCAAAATCCATGGTTTGGGGGAGGAAATATAAATGGTTTCAATTTTAGAAAAAATGTGTATTCTAAAAAAGGATAAAAAACAAAAAAACAACTCTACTGATTTTGCTTTAGAAATAATTTTGGAAAATATAAATCAAACTTAGTCAGAATGCAACTTGTTTTTAAATAATGAAATTTTTTCCAAAACTCATGTTCGCATCGTAGGACAAAGACTGAGATTGAGATAAAACAGACAATTTTGGTATTTTCACGTCTGTTTGAATCGGTTCTCATTGGTTTTCATATATCAAATTTCAAAACTGTAGATAATTCTATATGTATGTAAGTTTGTAAAAGATTCTAATATGTCTAAGCGGGCATCGAATAGTAATGGGAATTCGTAATTGTGTATATGTGTCTGTTTAGTAAGAGACGTTCAAATGTTTTCACCTATGTGCGGTCAGTCAGCGCAGTGCAGTGGCCCGCCATTTAATCTTGGACTGTTTTTATATACGTTCTCTTTGTATTAGATAGATATATGTAACATTCTTCAAGAATGGATTCAAAAGTGAAACATGTCAGATTGATAAGCTTTGCCTATTTGTTCTTCATCTGATCACCCTGTCGGATTCCGATCCATATTTCATTTGTATTTGATCCTTAATATATATATATATATATATATATTACAAGGAACTTGGTAAACCGAATTGTAATTCCAAGGAGGATGAAATCCTGAGAGCTCAATGTGAATACAGAGCTAATATTTAATGAAAAAACAGACCACTTTAAATATATCATTACAATAATTTATTTCACCAAAATCCTTTTTAAAGGACTCCGGATCATCAGGTAACAATTCCAAAAGTCGAAATGAAATATCATAAAGAAACAATTTATACAAATATATTATAAATATATAATATATAATGTGAATAATGGTTATATATCAAAAAAGTTAGCTATACAATATACTTAATGACATTTAAACTTTATAATAAATTCCTTTAATAAAATATTATATATGGAATGGTTGTCAGATGGAAGACATTCGGTCAAAACTTCCTAACGACAATTTCAAATTGTCTTTATACTTTTCTTTTATTTTCCATAAATAAAATATTAACACTAAATATGTTTTATGACCGAAAGATGTTTTTTTAAAATTATTTTATTTATTGACAGTTAAATATGTTTTTTATTTGATGCAAATAACTCTAAGTTCTTGTTCAAATCGATGAAAATGAATTTTGTTTATATTAAATGTTCTGAATCCATCAAATTTTCTTTTTATATGTATTTATTTTTTAATATATATATATATATATATATATATATATATATATATATATATATATATATATATATATATATTATCTCATTTTGAATCAATTTACAAATAAAAATTGTATTCACAAAAAACTAATGCAAAGGTTAATATTATTTAAGTGGCGAGACATCCATCTCGCAAACAATTCAAATAGTACACAACATCTATTATATACCTGAAGGTGATCTGTAACAGACGAAAGCTTTTTAGTAAAAATAACAATATAATACGGCAGAAATTTATATAAACAAGGATCAATTCATTCATAACGGATCTGGAGGTTTTTAGTTTTTATTTGAATTGTTTGCGAGATGGATGTCTCGCCATTTAAATCATTAACCTTTTTATTAGTTTTGTGTGAATAATTCATATATATATATATATATATATATATATATATATATATATATATTTTATATATAATTTTATATTTTATATCATATATAAAAAAAATATATATATAAGATATAAAAAAAATAATGTGAATTCATGGCGAAATCACTTCGCTAACAAGACTTAATGAAGAATTCACTATCGATTCCAAAGAATAGTAAATTCTTATATTCAAAATTTAAAATCAGGTGGAAAATATTTAAATAGAATTTATATTTTTTAATTAATCAAAGGAAAACAAAGTGAATTTTATTTTTTAAATAAATTTTTTTTTAAGATATATATATATATATATATATATATATATATATATATATATATATATATATATATATATATATATAAATAATTAAATATCTCTCAAAAATGCCTTCGGTTTCTTTATAATTATAATTTCAAATTTTAAAAAAAAAAAAAAAAAGGTTTTAAAAAAAGAAAGAACTATGAACATGCCAGTATTTTTAATTCTTGGATCCATCTTTTTGTGAATGCCTAAAAAGAATTGTCTGGCTCTCTAGGTTTTAAAAGTATATATATATATATATATATATATATATATATATATATATATATATTTAAATATATATTTAAATAGTCAATTTGTTTAACAAAGTTTGACGCGTTTCGTCCAATGTGTTACTTTCTCAAAAACATATATATATATATATATATATATATATATATATATATAAATTAAATATGTTTGAAACAGTATAGAAACGTATTATGGCATAAAAAGCAATATTTTTACAATATATTATAGGCCATGATATTTTTAATAAAAAAAAAAAACACAAACCATTTTAACCGGTTTCGTCCCTTTGAATTTCAGAACTGGTTTTGTCGTTTTGGCCAGATATTTTTTTTAATTATTCAATCTTAAGGTGTTGAAGACTTTGTACATCAGGTCCAAAATAACTGCTCTTTTTAAAAAAGAGATTGTTTGCTTTTCTACTTGCTGTGCTGCAAATTTAATTAAAATTTGTTTTTATAAAATAATAATTATAATTTTTTTTTTTTCCCAGTCCATTCATTCACGTCATCCATGAAGAACTTTTTTTTAAATAATATAATTTGTTTCCTCGTTAACAGTTCTGATGAGAAGGACGAAAAACCAGTTGACTGGTGTGTGTTTTTTTTAATTTAAATCTTGAATGGCATTTAATATACAATTTCTTTAAATTAAATGCCATAATATATATATATATATATATATATATATATATATATATATATATATATATATAAATAACTAGACTATATATTTTGAAAAAAATAATTTTTTAAATCCTGACGATCCGTTTAGGTTAAAAAATATAGGGAGATTTTTTGAAAGGTGTATCTATATATATATATATATTTATATATTTATATATCACAATATAATATATATATATATATATATATATATATATATATAATATATATATATATATATATATTTAAAAAAAATAAATCTTTTATATGTATAAAGGTAAAATTTAATAGAAAAAATTTTCTTTTTTTAACAAAAAATCAGATGAAAAGAATCACAAATAATTTACACATATATATATATATATATATATATATATATATATATATATATTTTGGACTTTTTGAGGTAAACAATTTTCCGGGGGCAATCTTGCCATGCTTTAACGCAATCTTCAGGTTTGAATATTGCGTTTAATATCATTCGCTGGTTATTGATCTAAAAAAAAATTCTATATTTATATTTACATATGCTCTATTCTTGATATTGGCCACTTTAATCCATACATTAAAATTATATATTATATCATATATATATATATATTATATATATATATATATATATATTATATCATATATATATATATCATATATATATTTTATTATATATCATATATATATTATATGTTAAGAAATGGACAAGGTCCGACAATTTATTTATTAAAGACATTTTTTTTAAAATGTTATATTCGTTTTTCAACAGGATTCAAACCTGCATCCTACACGGAACCGTCATATGTAACGTGCCTTGGACCGCTCAATTTCAAAGAACCTTTATCGGCATATAGGATGCAGGTTCGAATCCTGTCAAAGAACGAATATTTTCTATGAAAAAAGCTTCTCGTACATTTTGGCCGGTAAATGTTATTTAATACTGTTTATCATAAACAGAGCATTTGCTTAAATACTTGTATCTATAAATAACAACGTTAAACATAAAAATGTCTTTAATAAATATATATATATATGTATATATATGTGTGTGTGTATTATTTAGTATGCGGACTTAAAAATTTAAGATATGCCTGAATATCGGTAAAAGGCCATGAATAAAAACAAACGGAAAATACAAGATAACCGGCGCGTTTCGTCATTCGATGGACTTTATCAAAGCAAATATAGGGCTTTTATTTCCTTCTGAACATTTTTGTAATAATAAAAATAAGATCAGACATATTTTACTTTGGTAAAGCCCTTAGTAAGATGTGAGCTGTGCTTCTGAGAACAAGTTTTGTTGTTTCTTTAAGGCATAGGCTACCAACGATACGTCGAGTGAGTTTATAGAAACCTTTTCCAATCAAACCCAGGTCCCCAAGTACATTTGGAATTATTGATCTCTTCATGTTAGACATTTTTTTTAGATTTCCACTTGAAGATCCATGTTGATAGATATTGAAGATCTTCAAAGTTGTAGTATGCAGGAACTGATATGCCAATAAGAAAATATCTTCTTTTTCTTCTTCTTCTTCTTTTATTATTATCATTATTATTATTTTTTTTTTTCTTTGATTTCTGGCGTTTACACATTTCTTTCCGGGTCCCGCCCAGGGACCTAAGGTTAGAAATGGTGTCATGACACTTTCCACTGACAAAAAAAAAAAAAAAAAATTAAATAGATAAAGCCCTTCGTAAAGGTGTGGGCTGTACTTGTCAGAACAATTTTTTTGTATCTCCTTGAGGCATGGACTTCCAGGAATCTCTTCAATTAGTCTACTGCAATCTTTTCCAACCAGTCCTAGGGCTCCAACTACAACAGGGATTGTTGATGTTCCCATATGCCACATTTTCGAGATTTCTATTTCAAGGTCCTTGTATTTTGACAGCTTTTTGAATATCTTCAAAGATACATTGCAGTCAGCAGGGACTGCCATATCAATAAGGAGGCACTTTTTTTTGTTTGTGGTCTTTAATAACAATATCTGGCCGGTTGGCCTTGATTGTTCTGTCAGTGTGTATTGTGTAGTCCCATAGAATTGTAACAGGTCCTATCTCCGTAACCGGGTCTGGGTGGTGTTCATACCAGTTTCTTTCAGTTTTTTCCCGTAGAAGTTGCAGATTTTCCAGTGCAGATATTGGCCCACTCTGTCATGTCGGGTTTTATATTCAGTGGGTGCCAACATCGTGCAACCTGATGATGATCAATCGTTTCTGGATATTTATCACAGAATCTGCATTTTGGGCTGACACAATATTTTAGTATATGTGCTTGATAATTCCTAGTTATTAAAAAGCATTGGTCCTGCGCAGCAAGGATAAAACCTTCAGTTTCCACTTTCAACCCTGCACTACGTAGTCACTGATGGATTTTGTCTACGTCAGCTTGTTTGGTACGGACAGATTATTATTATTATTATTTTATTTGCTATTTTTTTCTTTTCTGGTCGGTTGCATTTGTCTTTTTTTTTTTTTAGTCCCCTTATTTTGTATCTTGCATTGGTTAGAAATGGCCCATTATTCATTTTTATTTTCTCCAATTAAAAAAAAAAATAACAGACGCACAAATACATAGATAAAGCCATTTCGTCAAAAATTTCTGTTCTCAACAGATCAAATTTTTTTTTTTAAAAAAATGGATTCAAAATCCCTTTAATGAATCTGTCTTAATTTTTTCCAACCAATACGAAGGATCAATTTTAACAGACACACACATACATAGAAAAAGCCCTTCTTAATGTTTAATTCTGTTTTTGAGAACATTTTTAATCAAGCAGATTTTTAAGGCATTTTAGAAAAGAGAAATCTTTAAATGAGTTAAAGATTTCAAATCTTTTTAAACATATTATGAGGGCTCCAGAAGAAAAAAGTAAAAATTTTTGTTGATTGATTCCATTTCACAATTTTGAGATATTATTTTAAAGTCTTTGTATTTTGATAAAAAGATGAAGATCTTCAAAGACAAAATAAAGTCTGCAGAGAAATCCGCCATTATTAAATAAGGAAGAATTTTTTTTTGTTTGCGATTTTTTAAGCTATTATTATTATTATTATTATTAAGGTGGTAGTAGTTTTCGTTTAGTATCTATCTGTAAAAAAAATATTTTCAGAAAAGGAGGAAATAGAAAATTTTAAGAAACAGTGTTTGAACAATATTGAAACGACAGTATATCTGTCTTCCTCAAATTATTTTTAAAGATGCATAAAAGTATAAGAATATAAAACCAGTTCCTTTTACAAATAGCTTGTTTGAAAAAACAAATGTAATATAATAATGAGTCAGAAACAAATGAAAGGAAATTAAAAGAAAGGAAATGGAAACTCAATAGTAACATTTCATATCCGTTCATCTTCATATTTTCCAAAAAGACAATGAAGGCATAAAAAAAAATTGAAATAATTTAATACGATTTTATAGAAATCTCCCGTCCTTTTGTTCCTTTCCCGGTGTATGAAGTTTGCATTTGTAATTATCATTTAAAATGGTTTCTATAATATTTTAAATTCATAGAAATCTGATTAAAAAGAGTCAGAAATGAAGAAAAAAATAGTTTGTTGAAATTCAATCCTAAACTATTATTAATATAAAAATTTTCATTTTGAGTTGCGCTTGTTTGGCATTTATATGTCGCACCATAAACTATAATGTCAGCCAAGCCCTTTATGATTTTGCTGTTTTCATTTAATTAAACAAAATACGCCTATAACTTTTTTGTGCGGTGAAATGAAATTATATTTACAAAAAGGCTAGAATTTCAACTTCAAATGATTTTTTATAAAAAAAAAAAAAACCTCAAAACGCTTTATTATTATCTTAGAAAAGCCTCAAAATTTTTTTCATTTATTTTTATTTAACTTTTTTTTTGGGATCTTTCATTGGGCCTTTTAAAACAAAATTTATCGAAAGAATTTTGATTCATTTTGACAAATATAAACCATTTAGAAGAATTCAAAATAATTCTTAGGTGAACCATTTGTATTGCATTAATATTTATATTACCATTTTAATAAATAAATCAATAAATAAATTTTATTCTTTGCTTTTGTTTATTTTAAAACTGTCATCAACAATTTAATATAGGTCCCATTCTTTCTGTATAAAATTTTTATTATTTTTATCTCATTTATTTGACTGTTTTTCAAAAAAAAATTCTTATTCCCAGATTTTTTCCAAGTTTAAAATTGTTATCGATCAAAAAAAAAAAAAAAAAAAATCAAAAATAAAAAAATAAAAAATCGTAAAAAATCAATGCCATAATGGAAACATGGGGACTTTTATTTTTAGAACAATTTTTTTATTATCTTGCCCGGAATATTTTTAATTTGCTCACAAAATTCCAAAATTGCAATTTTGGATCTACAATTATATAAAATTATTTTTTGGGGACGGATAATTTTGTTTTTTTCTAACTGTTTTGGGGAAATCCCTTTTCAAATAAGTGGACATCTACCAGTGTTACCTTACTGAATAGGTTAAATACCCAAATTAGACAGTCAGTGAGAGAGGATAGAATTGAGATAGAAAAAAAAATTCAAAATTTGTATAAGGGTTAAAAGCACGTTTCACGCTAAATATATGAAGTCCTACTTTTGACTGTATATATCTATAAAGTTGTAATAACCGCGTTCCTGGATTTTATAACAGTATTACTTTTTTTATGATTGTGTAAATACATTATCATAGCCTATTTTAATTATTGTGTTGTCATTCTTTGGATTATTACGAATTCATCTCGGAATCCACAAACGAAACATTATAATTACCAAACATACATTTTTCATTTGAACATGAGCTATATAAATATATAGAGTTATTCCCCTTTAATTGTTTTTATTTTAGAAAATAAAAGGGAATTATTTTCAAAAAAAAATAAAGGTTAAATGAAAAGAAGAATCAAAAATTTCAAGATACAGGTTCCGGAACATGAAGTAATTATTATAAATTGTATATTTTGTTTCGACGTTTGGGATTGATTTTTTTTTGTAATTAAAAATATATATATATATATATATATATATATATATATATATATATATATATATATAAATTTTGAAATATTTATTTTCTTTTAAATTCTTGATTATTAAATCAATTTCGATTAACATTATTTAATCATTTATTATTATTTCTTATCTATCTATATAAGAAGATTTATCATATTTGGTCCAATTATCAAATAAATTTTTAGTAATAATCTATTTATCTATCAAATTATAAAAGTCTATTATCTCTGAAAGGAAAATCTATTCTAGAATGTTTATCCGATTTCAAAAAAAGGATTAATGTCCTATGTATTAATCGGAACTATTTAAAAAATTCATTCTATTTTACTTTAACATAATCTTCCGCGTTATTTTCTATCATATTCATCGATCAATCTATTATCCGGGAATTTTTGAATCTATCTAAAACTGAGAAGATTTTTATTAAAGGTTTGTTAAAATAGTTTGAAAAAAAAAGTTAATAATTCAACTCGACTTTCATGAAATAAACTTTATTCAAGAAAAAAAATTCAGATGATTTGTAGATAGAACAAAGATAGATAGCATGTTCAGAAAAGAGAGAGAGAAACAAAAGAGAAAAATAATAATAATTAATATATTTCCGTTATTTTCTTCATTTTTTGTTTCTTTGAATTTGGTCAGGGAATAAAATTAGAATATTTAAGACAGGTCATTTGAGTTACCATAACTGAAAATGAAATGCCAAGAAACGCTTTTCCCATCAACCAAATATTCGTCGTCGATCTGTATTCATTTTGATTTAATATATACAAATGGCTTAGCAGTTTTTGCCTAGAATCCGAGAGAACGATTTGATATTTTTAAAAATAATTTTTACGTGTAATAACATCGTGTGTATTTTGATGAAAGATCTGTTTTTATTTCATAACATTAGATATTTTTGTCGTTTCCCTATTCTAAAAAAGGAGATAATATTTTGGAATCTGAAATAATTTTGTAAATGTCATAAATTTCATATAAAAATATAAATATCCTTCAATTCATTCCAAGAATGGAAAAACTTCATAGGCATTCCAGTTGAAAGTTTAATTTTTAACAATGATCCAAAGAAAAAAATCCCATTGAAAGCTATCCTTTTTGCCCATCATAAATATGAAATTCAGGAAATTTATTTTTAGCTTAAGCATTTAACAATTTTTGCCTTTTTTTGAGATGTGGTTGGATTAAATATAATTAACAAGAAGTTGATTTAAAAATAACAGAACGATTTTCATGAAATTAGATAGAGATAGATAGATAGATAGATAGATAGAAGATTTATCTCCTTCAATAGTTCTTTCTTCTTAGGAAATAAAACAGAATTAAGATAGATATGAAAAGTTTTAATAGATAGATAAGAATCAAAAATTTATATATATATTTATATAAATTCTATCTGTTCAATCTATGCATCTCACCCATTGATATATTGTCTAATTTAAGGCATATCTTTGAGTATATATATTAATATATTTATATATATATAAATATATAAAATATACATTTTTAAAAAAACGATTTTCTCTTATATATATATATATATTTTTTTTATATGTATATATATATATATATATATATATATATATATATATATATATATATATTTAGAGATATGAAATAGAGATTGAAAAACTGAGATCATAGGTATGAAGAAATAATGATAAATAAATATATTTTAAATATATATATATATATATATATATATATATATATATATAAGAGAGAGAGATGATAGATAGATAGATAGATAGATAGATATCAAGAATGATATATTTATATATATATATTATATATATATACAAATAAAGAGAATTCAGAAGAGAGAGAGAGAGAGAGAGAGATGAACAAACTGATATAAAAGCTATCTTAGAAATTTAGACAAATATGTTCTTTATATATGTGTTTATTAAAATACATCTTTACATTTATTATATATATTGTATCTATAAATATATATAGTAAATATATATATATATATATATATAAATATATAGACATGTTCAAACAGACGATTTTATATTATCCATATATCTACCATCAGTCTATTTATATATGCATTATTCATATCCATAGATATGAATCTTTTGTCTCTAGATATGAATAGAATATATATATATATATATATATAGATATATATATATATAGAGAGAGAGAGAGAGAGAGAGAGATGAACAGACCGAGATAGATAGATATATAGAGAGATAGATATGAACAGACTGATAGCTAGCTAGCTATCTCGATTGATAGATAGATATGAACAAACCGAGATAGATAGATAGATAGATAGACAGATAGATAAATAGATAGATAGATAGATGTGAATAGAGTGTGATAGATAGATGTGAATAGAGTGAGATAGACAGATATGACAGATATGAGCAAATCGAGATAGATATATAGATAGATATGAACAGCCTGATATAGATAGATAGATAGATAGATAGATATGATAGATAGATAGATAGATAGATAGATAGATAGATAGATAGATAGATGTGAATAGAGTGAGATAGATAGATGTGAGATAGATAGACAGATATGAACAAACCGAGATAGATATATAGATAGATATGAAGAGACTGAGATAGATAGATAGATAGATAGATAGATAGATAGATAGATAGATAGATAGTTAGATAGATAGATAGATATAAACAGACTGTGATAGATAAATAGATAGATAGATAGTTAGATAGATAGATAGATAGATAGATAGATAGATAACTAAACAAATAGATATGAACAGAACTTGATAGATAGATATATAGATAGATAGATAGATAGATAAACTTAGATAGATATTGAAGAGTTAGATAATGAATAAATCATAATAGATAGATAGATAGAATGGTCGTTTTGTGATAGATAGATAGATAGATAGATAGAGCCGATAGAAATAGATAGATAGATATCAAAGATAAATATCTAGATAGATAGATAGATAGATAGATATGAGATAGATGAAGATATCGCCGATTAGACTAAATTGTATTATGGAGATAGATAGATAGATAGATAGATAAATAAGAAGATATATTTAGAATAGATAGATAGATATATAGATATCATAAAATAGATAGATAAAAAATAGATAGATTTCATTTAGATAGATAGATATTAAAAGAAGAATAGATAGATAGATAGTCTGTCAGAAAGAAAGATAGATAGATATGAAAAATATGGATCATAATCATCATGATCATAATAACAACAACAACAATAATAATAGACAGAATATAGATAGATAGATAATAAATAACAGACAGATAGATATAGATAGAACAATTTTAGATAGATAGATAAGAACAGACTTAGATAGATAATAGATAGATAGATAGATAGATAGATAGATAGATAATTACATCCCGATTTCAGACAGATAGATAGATAGATAGATAAATAGATAGATAGATAGATAGATAGAAAGATAGATTTAAATGGTATATATCAAGATAATGAAGATATTGAGTGAAATAGATATGAACAGATAGAATAGATAATATTTTCTGATAGATATATATGAATTGATATATGAATATATAAACAGAATGAAGATAGATAGATAGAAAAGTCTTTTCCTGGAAGGTTGAGGAATATGTAGATACATGGAAAATATATATAATAGATAGATTAGATTGATATGAATATCTAGCTAGACAGATATGAACAGACTGGGATAGAGGGATTGATAGATAATAAAAGAAATTTTTCTAGATAATAGATAACATATTAAAATATATATATATTGTGATGAGATTTTATTATTGAAAGATTTCATGTTTAGATATTGAATTTTTATATCGTTCAAAATACACATTGCAGATGGTTAAAAGATTAATGAATAGGATCCAAAAATAGATGTGAGTTAAATACATGGTTAAGGCGGTGGAAATTAGTTTATGAAACAATGAAGAGGAAAATTAACAGGAGATAAAGATACCCATTGAGCGAAAAATTTTCAACAGTAAATCTGACACCTAGCGAAAAAATTTAAACAAGAGAAAAATTGATAGATAAACTGATAGATAAATGATGGAATTATAGATAACAGATAGAAACGACAGATACGAATAAATAATGGCGATGATGAAAAGATGAGGACGATAGTCCGAACAATGTAAATAGTGTAATAATACCCATGTCAGAAATATAGATAGATACTGAATAGCGGAAAAATATATAGATAGATATTGTATATCATTTTAAAAATGATAATAATAGTCCGAATAATGTAAATAATTAGATAATAATATCTTTCCTATAGAGACAGATACTGAAAATAAACTTTGTAATAAATATGGCGACAAAAATGAGGACAATAGTATATATATATATAGATGTATATAATATATATCTCAGATATATAGACAGATATTGAAGGGCAAACGTTGATAGATAAATATTCCACAAAGATTAGGATAATAAAATATAATAGAAATATTATAAATAAAAAAATACATCTCAGAATAGATAGATAGATACTAAATTTTTTCAAAAAATTGTGCTAAATATGGCAACAAAGATGAGGGATAGTTTCCATAATTATATAGTGTACAGAAAATAAATCAATGTAAATTTAAAATATAATAACTATAAAACAAGCTTTAGATATATGGATAAGGATTATTATAGTCATTTGATTACAGAAAAAAGGAAGTATAAAAAGCTATATAAATTTTGAAAATCTTTTTTAAACCAATAATTTAATTATTGCAAACATGCTTTTTATATGTATGCTTTTGAACATTTAAGTTTGAATAAACAAAGATAAAATAACTATTATATTATATAAAATTTATTTTATTTTAGAAAGATGTTGAATGGTTTTGTAATAACTAAATTTTAAAACATTTTTATAATATTTTATTTATCTATAAATGAAGTCAAAATAACGAATTAAAATCATATAAAAAATTTAATTTCTGAAAAGAATTTGTTAACATCAAGGCTTGAAATTTCTTATTTGTCTACTAGGTCCAAATAAATTATAAAATTTTATTTTTCTTTTAAACTTTATACGTGACCAACTGAGATTATCAATATTATTCCATTTCAAATTTTAAAAAAAAATATTAAAATTAAAAATATAAAATGCTCATCAATATGAAATCAAATTTAATTTTGTTTTTTGTTTTATGTGTAATATTTAAAATTAAATTTGTAAGTCTGTATTTTTGTGTGTGTCAGTATGTTTGTGTGTGTGTGTGTGTGATGTGTTATGTGAATGAATTTAAAAATTTTTTATCTTGAAAATTTTTAAGAAATGACCAATGGTTTAAAAATCAAATTACAAAATTTATGGAACATAGATTTGAAAAAGCTAAGATTAAAAATTCACATCATATATTAAACGAAACATATTTTATTTTTAGGTAACTTTTTAAATGCCAAATTGTAAAATATCATTCTTCATCATTCTTATTTATTTATCTATCTATTATTCCAGTAATCAATAACATATCATCTATCTAAAATTATTGATCCAATATATTAATGATCAACATATTTTGTATTTTCAATCATTCATCTATCTTTCTATTAATCTATCTATCAAAGGAAAATATTATTTTATTTTTCTATTTATCTATCTATCTATCTATCTATTATCATATCTATATATATTTAAATAAAATCATATATATATATATATATATATATATATATATATATAAATATATATATAATATTATATATATATATAAGATTAAATAATTCATATTATCATCTATTTCGTTATATCTAATATTTAAAATAAATTATTTAAGTTCGGAATTTATGTTTATAAAATTACTAATATTTTTATATATCCCATATATATATATATCTTATTCTATAATAAATCTATTATTTATGAAATAACAATTCAGTTTTCTATTATTATTATATATCTAAAAGTTTTATAATTATCCAACCTTCCATTTAATATTATTATCTATCTTAAATTTATTATATATATATGTTATTTAATCTATATTAAATTTATCTTTTAGTTATTTTAAAAGAATTTCAATTTATCCATTATCCATAAATGTTTATCTATTTTATTTAAAGTCAATGATATGAAATTCATTGTTTAATCTATTGAAATTTTAAATAATTAACATTTATTCCTTTTTTCTATTCATCAATAAATCATTTGATATTTCCATATCTATCTTATATTTTTATATTTTCTAACATCTATTTATTATCTATTTTTATATATATATATTATATATATATATAATATTTTCATGTATTTTCTTTTCAAAATTTTTAACTATCGTTGATGGATCTACAACTTTTTTTCTGATATTTAATCTATTTTTTTTATTTATTATTTGAAAAATCATAACAAAATTAAAATTTATCCATAAAATCTATAATATCTAAATCAATGTCTTCATGATCTAAATTTGATTTATTTTCAATCATATTGTTCTTTCTTTTTTCTTTGAAAATAATTTATATATCTATCTATCTATCATTGATATATCAGAAGATAAATATAATTTGCGTTTTATATTTGATAAACAAACCTTGGAAAAAGATGTTTTTTCTTGATTTTTTAGATATTTATGCAGAAGTTCATTCTATAAATGAAAGAAATTTTCATAATTAATTTCCATCCTTTTATGTTAAACAATTTTTCAAACTATTTATTTCAAAAGGCATAGACAAATTTATATTTCAAAATGTCAGTTTAAAATATAATATTTTTTTAACATTCTGTTTTTTTTGAAATTTTGATAATTAACTTCATCAAAAATTAGAGCTCATAGGTTTTGAATATAAAATATTCATTCTTTGAATCTAATGTGTAATAATTTAAAAGATATGTTTTATTGAATAATCGAAATTTAATAATTAGTTTTTTATAAGAATTTTTATTGAAAAAGGTAATAAAAATTTTTGAATTCCTTCCTTAGTTTTGAAACTGTCTGGATTGACCTGAATATGGATGTCAGGTTATGAAAGTATGGTTCTTTGATTTTTAATAGTTCTCCTGATTTGTTGAAAAACCACCATGACATGACACTATATTTTCAAGCTGGAATACATATAGGTGGGATGGCTTTCGCATTCAAATATATTTTTGAAGAATATCATGTAAGCATTTCCCTTAATGTCAAATTCTCAAAACTCCAAATTGACACGTTATTTATGGAAGCCTTCTATAAATCTAGTGTCGCTTTTAACCTGGCCATTTGTCTCGAAAAGGACCTCCAATCGGTTGTGGACTGGGGCAGGAATTGGCTGGTTAAATTTAATGCCTCAAAACAAAACTGCTTTCTATTAATCACCACAGAGAACCTTCCAACCCTGTCCTCCATTAGAATGTCTGACGCTCAACTTTCGAGAGCAAATTTTGCGACTGCTCGGTCTCACATTGACTTTAATACCTGATGGAACAAATACATTGAGTCAATTTTTCGTCCACCAGGAGGAAAGTTGGCTCCTGTGCCGCGCCAGGAAATTTTTCTCGCCGGAGTCGATCCTTCAAATCTACAAATCAACCATTCGCCCGTGCATGGAGTATTGCTACCATATATGGTCTGATGCCCCTTATGTTTGTCTCAAGGTTCTTGAGAAAATCCAGAAATGAATATGCAATGTAATTGTCCCTGATCTGGCATCTCGTCTGCAGTCGCTCTCTCACAGACGTGCCGTTGCCTCACTCTGTCTTTTTTTTTAATAAAAACTTTCACAGTAACTGCTCCGAAAAACTTCTTTCGCTGGTTCCCAGACTTCATGAATTTAAGCGTTCAACGAGGCTGGCATCTCGCTCTCAACCTTTCACTGTCGAAACTGTTAAATGTAGCCGTCTCTTCTACTCCAATAGCTTCATGTCTCGCACTTCTCGCCTGTGGAACTCCCTCCCCTTTTCCTGTTTTCCTGATAGCTATAATCTCCAACTATTCAAATGTAATGTCAATCCACGTCTCCAGATGCCTTGGTCTATCCCCTAACCTTCTCTTCATCCTTTCCTTTATCACTTCACTTTGCTCCTGCTCCAACTCTCCATAACCCTTTCATGCTAGTGGCTTCCCACCTTTATGTCTTCGTTCAAAATTTTTTGTTTGGGGGTCGACTATTTGAGATGGCAATAGAACAATGTTTTATAGAGCGTGGTACCTTGGTTTGTCTGTTACAATTGTGTTTATTTTTTGATTTTAAATAAATATATCGAAAATATCAATATAGTAACCAAAGAATAAGGAAAAGAAAAATGCAATGATAAAAACAAATATTTAAAATATGATCTGGCAAAAAATGTTAATGATAACAGCAAATTGCAATATTAGACTGGTAAAAATACCCTGAGGACATTATTTTTATAATACCCAGAAATTTTTTATCCTCAAAGACTTTGATGGCACAGTGGATAAAGGCGTTGGTTAAATCCAGCCTGGGACCCAAAGAGTATGAGGTCATTACCTGGTTTTAATTAAAACGGAGTATTTTCATTTTTCTAATTAGAAGGAGATAACAATAATTTCATCCATCAAATTATGTGGCATTTTGGAACTTTGATCAATTTCCCCAGTGAGGAAAAATAAAAATAAGAGTTAAACAAATTCCAATTTGATGAAGAAGGCCGAAACGTTGTTAAATATGGCGACAAAGATGAGGACAATAGTTCGAATAATGTAAATAACATAATATAAATAAACTATGTATATAAATATTATATACATTACGTGTTTTAGAAGATTCAAATGAAATTAACGGTTTTTAAATTTATAAAATTTAGGTAAACAAAAACACTAAAAGCAAGACAAATTCTGAAATAGCCAAGTTTAAATAATCAAACTCAAATATGGGAAAGATGATAAATATAAAAATGTACTTATAAATCGGAATTCAAACCTTTAATACAGAATATTATTGATTGCCATTATTTATCTTTATCTATGTAATTGTTGGATGTGTGTGTGTGTGAACGAATGCATGCAAATTGGCAATTTTTTTTCGGATTTGCACCAAAATTTAAAAAACATGCTTCAAGTTAGCAGAAAGGCCAAAGACCGACTTTGCATTTCCCAACTCCCATCGATAGTGGAAATAATCGATTTTTCATGCTTCTACGGCAGTTTTCATGTATTTAGGCCATTTTGTACTGGCCAGAGTGAGAGCCAATAGCTGGCTGTCACGAAATAGGCAGGAAGATTCTACTGGCCAGCGTGAGAATTTACAGCTGACTGACACGAATGTTAACTAGCATGCTAGCAAAAAAAAAAAATCGATAGCTGCATTTGTCACAAATGGGAAAATTTAAATCTGCATGGCACTTTACCCAATTGGCTCATTCGCTTGCTTAAACTCAACGTTGATTCTGATTCCGCAGAACTGGGTTGGGTGTGAAAAAAGTATTTGTTGTTAACATTCTTTTTTTCATTCGGTTTTCCAGTTACGAGTCCTTTTTAAAGCTGATCGTTTTGTGTTCATTTTGTTTAGTTCTTTTTTTAAAACAGATTT
Organism: Acanthosepion pharaonis; assembly: GCA_903632075.3. Classification (NCBI taxonomy): domain Eukaryota; kingdom Metazoa; phylum Mollusca; class Cephalopoda; order Sepiida; family Sepiidae; genus Acanthosepion; species Acanthosepion pharaonis. Next base: position 372,360 of record CAHIKZ030001505.1, on the reverse strand, counting down.
AATGTTTTTGTAGAGCTTAGAAAAAATTCCAGCAGTGTGAGATAGGCAAGAAGTAAGGCATGTAAAAAAATCAGCACGGCAAAATTGCACTCCTTTAAAACGGCAAGGAAGGGCAAAATATTTTAAGTCAAGTTATAGCGATTGCTGTATGAGGATCGTAAATTCTTTTTTTTTAATCAAGCCCGGGCAACTAGTATTTATTATTTAGTAATAAAACAAAAAACAATACTTTCAATTAAACATGAATTGAAACCTTTTGGAAATCTGAAAAAGACATGGTTTTTAAAAATAGAAAAAAATGTTATAAATTTGGCGTTGACTTCCCCTTAAATCCTTATAAATATGTCAATGTTAATAAAACAAAAGATATCGCTCCATTTTTTTGTCTGGAATAATTCTTTTAAATTCCATGTTATTTATTAAAGATATGGCAGAAGGGGAGTCAAAGTCCTTCACCCAGATGCAATAATCTTCATGGGCTCTCGAACTTCATCTACCTGAAACATTACTGGTTTTGAAAAAAATTTTCCAAAAGAATTCTCAGCGGACGTTAAAATAAACAAAAACGATGGAAATAAAGAAAAATTACAAAATAATTGTTTTTTTTTAACAAACTCAAATATCAAAAGGTTTTTTCACTTTGGAAAAAATAATAAGAAAGGAAAAAAATAAAAAATTTAAATTGATAATTTAAGTCATAAAATACTATAGATTTTGAAACATTAAATAACATACAATAATCATTATCATTTATATATACGCCTAATATAGAAAATTCTGTAATGCATCTTAAACATTCATCCGGTTCATAGTTATTTTTTTATTCGTCATCCACTTGTTCCATTTTATTATTTTTTAAGTTAGTATAATTAGTCATCTTCCTTTATTTCATTTTATTCACCTTTCAAACCGTCACTGAATATTATCTAATATTTTGTGCATTTTCTATAAATACAGTTATGGAATTATTTTTGTAATTTTAAGATTTTTTGTTGAAGATACGGAAAATTTAACATGGTAATAAACAAAAGTTATTAATAAGTTTGTTTGAAATTTTATGCATGCAAAGCAATTTCATGTGTTGCACTGGTTCACATTTTTAGTCAGTTTATGAACTTTTTCTTCAAAATCAATACCTGGAAAGAAACAATGCAGGTTCCTTAATAAAATGGAAATGAAATAAATGCTTGCAAGTTTCATCCTTCTATATACATATTCATATCAAGATAAATATATTTATATAAACCAATATATATAAAATAAACAATGCAAATAAGAATAAGAATATTACTATGAATAATGCAAGATTTCCCCACAATTAAATCACTCCTTCATATAAGTCAGCATGAATTTTCAATAATTTCAAAATTCCTGGAAAGTCTTGTATATATTTTAAATTTTTCTGAGTTTGAAATGAAATGCATATAACATTGATAATTCTAGCATTTTAAGAATCCATTTTAAATTTTCAGCCCAAATGTTTTTAAAAAAATAAATAAAATTAATAAGAAGAGTTGAAATGAATGCATGCAAGATTTCACAAATCTAGCATCACACCTTCATAGTCAAAACCTATGAATTTTTCAACCCTTCTTGATTGTCAATTTTTTAAAAAAATGCAGCATTATTAAGAAGAGTTGAAATGAATGCATGTAGATTTTTACAATTCTAGAATCACTCCTTCATAGTCAGCCTATGAACTTTTTGATCGTAAAAGCAAACAATGCAGTTATATTAATCAAGAAGAATTTATTTGATTGAATCATTTAAGATTTCATTCATAGCATCACTTTTTCATAGTCACCCTCTGAAAAAAACATATATCACTATGAAATGAATGCATGCAAATACTTCACAGTTCTAGCATCACTCATTCATAGTCAAGAAATATGAACTTTTCAGCCCAACGTCGTTACCTGGAAAATGAAAAATGAGTTATTAATAAGAAGAGTTGAAATGAATGCATGAAGATTTCATTTTATTCTATAAATCACTCTTTCATAGTCAGCCTCTTTACTTTTCAAATTGTTGAAAATTGAAGGCATGGCCTCAAAATCATTTCAATGAAATCACTGGACGTTTCTCTCGCTCCTGAAATACATTGTAAATAATAACTTTTAACATGCTGCTAGATTTTCAAATTACTCATGTGATGACCGTATATTTTCTGCTAGAAATCGTTGAGCAAATGTTTTTTTTTCCTGTTTGAACAAGCGAATATGCGAGTTTCAACAATAATTTGTCTTTATGGTCTTAAATATTCTAAGCTTCACTTTCATTTTCCGCCTATTGATGAATTTAATTTTTAAAAATAAAAAAAATAAGAAAAATATTCGTCGTTTTCATTCACGGTTAAATTTCAAGAATTAATTAAATTTGTCTAACTCAATTATAAAATTGAAGGAAATGGTCCTAATTAAATTAATTAAAGGGAGTAATCAGATCTGTATATGCAATATGCTGCAACATTATATTAAAATCAATAAAGTACTAATAAAATAATGGTCATCTAGTCACCAAATTTCATAAAGTTATGAGATAACGGTCAAGTTTTATGTTTCAAATTTCATATTGGTCCATATCAAAAGATATATTTATTTCATATAAAGTTTTTCTATCTATCTATCTATCTATCTATCTATCTATATATATATATATATATATATATATATATATATATATATATTATATTATATATATATATATATATATATATTATGTATATATATATATTATATAATAAAGTTTGATATAAATCTTGGATGTGTTTAGGGTCCATATCAAAATGTATATTTATTTTATATAAAAGTTTATATCTATCTATCTATCTTTAATCTATCTATATATATATATATATATATATATATATATATAGTCAATTATAAACATGACAGGCTGTTTCATGCTGAAACAATTCGTCGACTCTGAGTGTTGACTTCAATATTCACTTTTATATTTATATTTACATAGTATTTATATCTGATATTGAAACTTTTCATCCCATAAATATAGCATACCTTAAAACTATATTTCTTATATATATATATATATATATATATATATATATATATATATATATATAATATAAAGTTTGATTGAATCTTGGATATGTTTAGGGTCCATATCAAAAGATATATTTATTTTATATAAAGTTTATATCTATATCTACAGTTATCTATCTTTCTATCTATCTATCTATCTATGGATCTATATATCTATAATATAAATATATACTATTATATATATCTATATATATATATATATATATATATATATATATATATATATATATATATATATATATATATATATACATATATATATATATATATATATATATACATATATATATATTTTATATATATATATATATATATATATATATATATATATATATATATATGTAAAGTTTGATTGAATATTGGATATGTTTAAATAGTACATTTATAAAATTCAATTAATATTATAATTTTTCATAAAAATTCTTGTTATAACAACAATGTAAAGTTCTATGTGAAGGGAAATTCTGATTCAAGCCCGCGTACATAGTAAGGAACACTGGCAAATTTTAGCCTTGCTAAGCTAACCAATATATGATAAGAGCAACTCATAATTCAATTCCTCGTAAATAATAGGGAAGACTGGGATCTTTAGCCTCGGTAGGCCAGGCTGTCTCGGAGAAGTACAACTCTTAATTCAATTCCTCGTAAACAATATAGGAAAAACTGGACATTTGTAAGTTAACCCACCTAGAAGAAGGAGAACTCTATATTAAATGCCTTGTAAATAATAAGGCAGACAGACCTCTGTACTCTTCTGAGGAAAAGTAAAGATTATTAAAATAAGATAAACAATAAAAGAACAAGAATTAAGAAGACAGGATAACTGATTGACATTGCGTTTACATCTTTGAAGATAAAAATTGATTAGAAAACAAATAGCCGGAAGAAAGTTTCACAACTTGAAGTACGAGCGAAGAAACTGTTAGCATAGAACTTACGGCTACATCTAGCCATTTCAACTTTAAAATGATGAGACCTTACCGCCAATCTAGTACTGCGATTAAATTCATAAACTCTGGGACCCAAAGAAGAAAACTAATCCGAACAATTACCATGAAAATATTTGGAGAAAACGCACAGAGAACTTACGTTATGGAATTGGGAAAGTGACTGAAGCCGAGATACCAGATCAGTACCAATACCATTGCATATTCTTCTTAGGATTTTATCGAGAATCTCTAAATATATAGCAGAAGGACTAGATATGGTGTGACATCAGTAGTCAATGCAGGGACGCATGGTAGTCTTATAAATATGTAAGACAGATTCTGGCGAAAAAAAATTGTCAAGCACGATACAGTGAATCAATTTTCTTAGTATCAGGCTTAGCAATTGATTCGATATAATGTTTCCACTTGATGCCAGGGGAAAAAGTCAGCTCGAATAGTCTTCAACCTCGCGTAAATAACAGGGCGTACTTTGTTGTTTAGCCTTGATAGGGCAAACAACCTAGAGGAATGAGAATTCAAGTCCAGGCTTCCCCTATATATGTCCACTTTTGTTATGGATACAGGGCATATGGTAAATCTCAGACTAATCTAGCTTTACAAGAATCATAATCAGTTTCAAGTTATTGCCGAATATTTTTCTACGAGACGCGTCCTTTTAGGACATGAACCAGCATGACTCTCTACAAATTCTTATCTTATGACCATTGTATTGTAGTGAGATTTCTTCACTTTAATGTTTGTAAAGAAGATAAAAGTCAAAAAAGAAAGAGGAAGAAAAGAAATTGCAGAGGAAGACAAAGAAAAATGATTTGGAAAGAAGACAGAATTTATAAATTAAAAAAAAAAAATACTAGCTGTCCAGTGAATGACAAAAGTTTCCTTGGTTGCACATTTTAAAGTTTAACAAAAAGACCAAGAAAACTGTCATTAAAAAAAAAATCACATTTGTTTAAACAAAGGTTCATATTCGTTTTGTTTTTAAAATTAAGTTGTAGTCTTCATTCGCCAAAAACTGTTGTAGATGGTTTCAAAATTTTTCAATCATTTGAAACATTTCTGGAATTCTGATCACTTTGAAATGATTGTAGAATATTCTTCTAGGTGTGTAATTGTTCTATTGCAATATTCATACTATAGGTAATTGTTTGGTTTGGTTTGATCTGGCTTGTTTTACGGCATATCAACCTCAATGAGTTACTTAATGCCGACGAGATTTTTACTGCTGGTAATAGTTTTATTTTGAAAAATATATTGTATAATATTATTCAAAAAATGTATAGCTGGTAATAATTTCTCCGAAAAATGTATTGCTGGTATTAAAATCAATCTTTATACTTTTATTGTCTCGACTGTCGATTAGTTGTCCTATGGCCAATGTCTGCGATGAACGTTACTCCCATGGCGTACGAAAATTGTAACGCTGCTCGAACACACTGGCAAGCCTTACCAGTGGACAAATCACAAATCACAACTGATGGGCAAATAGTTAACCCCTTTTTTTGGGGGTTAACTATTTGCCCATAGTTGGGACCCTAACAGGTGATACCACCCCAGGTCAAGGGAGGCGTAGGAAGACTCCTCAAAACCTGATCAAAGATCCATCTCTCAGATGTAGTTTATCGTCTTACCAAGGATGCGCATGTAGTTTATCGTCATAGCCAGGACGGTAGGAAGTTGTGGAGAGTCGTGCTCATTCAAGTCCTGAAAGAATTTCTAGATATAAATCAGCATGACTCTCTACGATTTCTATCTAGATTTTGTTATTGTATTTAGAAAAAAATGTTCCTGTTGTGAGATTACTTCATCTTGCGTGTCAGCAGACTTTTAACGCCCGCTAGGTGGCGTTGTAAACAGCAGTATGAAAGAAAAGAACACATACTCTCTTTCTCTTCTTTTTCTATTCAACTAAAGGATGTTATTGTGACCAGAATTGTCTTATTTTTTCTCTTAATCCCAGGGCTTTCTCCTTAATCCCAGAGCGAATTGACATTTCAGTCAACGGGCTAACAGACTTAGTTTATCAGGCATAGAAATGTGTTGGAAACTGGAACACAATCCATATTTCTTTTTATGTACCATGTTCCTTCAGGCGATTATGGCTCACAGAAATTTATTGTTCCTTGCAGCTTTAAATAAATTCCGTCTTTTCTATTCCTAAACCCTGTCTGTCATCCATTTTCTAAAGCCTATCTAGTATGTTACGTCCTGCTTTCCTCTTACCATCAATCAGTCCTGTGAGTAACAGATTTTCCAAACCTTCCTTTCTCATTATGTGCCACAGAAATTTTATCTGCCTCTTTCTAATGTTAAGTATGTTTCCTTTTTGTTTCAATTCTCTCCAAAACCTTGTCGTTCATCACATGACATCCTGAGTATCTTTCTGTAGAACCGCATTTCTATTACTTGGGGTCTCGTCTTCATCTTTGGGGAAATTATCCCGCTTTCACTACCATACAGTAGGAGAGATATCATATAACAATTCAGTACTTTTTTCTTTGTTTCTAGGATATGAGAGTAGAAAAAAAAAGAAGAAAAGAAAAAATAAATAGTAAAGACAATAAAAGCAAAAAAAGAAAGAGGAATATAAAAAAAGGAAGAGGAAAAGAAAGAGAAATGACTTTGGATGAATAGAAAATTTATAAATTTAAAAAAATACTGGCTGCTCAAAGAATGACAAATGTTTCCTTATAGGGAAACGGCTAATTCAAGTTGCGGCAGAAATAGGTTCCGCATTTTAAAGGTTGAGAAAATGACCAAGATAACTGTCATTAAAAAAATATTTCAAAGGTGTACACTTCTTATTCGTTTCATTTTTAAAATGACCCCTGCAAATGGTGACCTCTCTTCGCCATAAACTGTTGTAGATTATTTTTAAAGTTTTCTATCATTTGAAACATTTTCTGGAATTAGGGCGCTTCGAAGATTTTTCCTATAGCTTTCCTTTCAGCGCTAAACATGTGCACCTGAAATTTTTCAAACCAAAACAAAAATATTTGTTAAAATACTCCAATATCCTGATTATTTTATATTTAATGCTTGTAAAGTTGATCGGTTTCTTATAATTTGAAAGACAAATATTTTCTTTGAATTCTGTATAAATATGATATATATGATATATAATTCTAATCATATATAACTTTGAGAATTTTTATCAGAATGTTTTTTCGTCAAAATAATGGCTAGAATTTTTAAAAGACTTAATGTAAAATTAATATAAAAAGTTCCAAAAACTATGAGAGATTTAATCAACCGAAAACAAATTACACCCTTGTGCAAAATAATTAAAAAAAAAAACCCGAATAATTCTTTTATTTATATTATTCGGACTATTTTCCTCATCTTTGTCGCCATATTTATTACAACGTTTCGGCTGTTGTACGCTCCGGTCTTCTTCAGGTGGTTGGAATCTCGAACTGAACCCTTTATTTCGCTCACTGGGGTAGACTGTTCTAGTTTCACGTGCCATGTTTAATGAATGTCAGTTATCAGTTATCTCTTGTTAATTTCTCTCTGAAAGTTCTCCGTTGCCTTAATCGGGTATTGAACTCACACACTTTTGGTCCTGTCACTGGATCTAAACAACGCCTTTATCCACTGTGCCATGTGTCCTTGAGGGCCCACAGAGTACGAGTTAGGGCAAACGCTGTTACATAAGCTGGAATGACCAATCAAAATACAAGTATATGAGAATTCAAAAAACTTGACAACGAACTAAGGTTCTAATAATTATTTAATGCTTTAATGTTAGGGTTAGACTAAAATAGAATTCATTTTAATTAATAAATATTAAATTATACTATAAAATTAAAAATTGCCAATTTTAAATTTAATCTATATTAAGTTTAAAGTATTATAAAATTATTTAAAGAAGAAACTGAGGTAAAAATATATATATGTTTTTCTATTTATTTTGTTTTTACTGAAATTAAGTTGGAATAAACGTTAAGATCTATTTTTAGTTAGCATTGATAATACATTTCACGACACTAAGATATATATATATATATATATATATATATATATATATATATATATATATATATATATATAAATATATAAGAAAAAATACAAAAAACAAAAAAATTTAATATGCAATTATGCTGTATTAATGTTAATATAAAGTCAACGTCGGACGTTTCGGTCTATTTTAGACCATCTTCAGGACATATTCATAAAACATAATTAACATTAGAACATATAAAATTCAACATGAAAAGACAATGAACATAAGAGCACAATTTTTAATAAATTAATATTTATAATTTATATTTTTCTTATTTTTTCCTTCATATTAATTGCTATATCCATATATTTGCTTTTATAAAATAGATATATTTTATATTTAATTTTTCTATTTCCGTTAAATTTGCTTAGATATATATTTATCACAATATATATATTTATAAGTCACGACGTGATCATATTTAAACGGGACGCTGATCTTATAAAAAAATTTCTCAAATAAAATTTTTTTTAGTTCTTTGAAGAAATTTCCATCGTATTTGGAAATTGAATTTTTATATTTTCTGAAAATTTAGAAGTGAAATTCTAAATGAAAATACATAAATGATCTTAATAGACCGAAAATAGGCTCTTTTTAAAAAATTTATATTTAAATTAATAACAGCAAAATTGCATATTAAGATTTTAAGAAATAAAATGTCAACAACCATATCCTATATATATATATATATAATATATATATATATATATATATATATAACCCACTATATATATATATGAATGTGTGTTTCAAAATTATGTTTGTGTGTGCGTTATGCAAAGATAGATTGGTGGTTTAAAAAAAAATTATATTGAAATTGTTTGTCAAAAATTGTTGAATTTAAGAAAAACGTGAAGAAACAAATCGAAGGACAGAATGATGTCGGGGAAGCACCATCTTCCAATAATTCAAGAAGATAGTTTGTAGTAAATAAAACATTTAAACAAATCTCACCAATTTTAATAACAAATTTATAAAAATTCTTGGCCCTGCAATGTTGCACTGCATCCTTTTCCAAAAAATAAAAAAGAAGAAGAAATCAATATATGAATATTATTAGGAAACAAAAAAAAAGATCTTTAAATAAAATAAAAATAAATAAAAAAAAATAATAATAACTGAAAGTATTAATTTAGAAGAAATAGAAGAAGATGAAGAAGAAGAAGAAGAAGAAGATGAAGAAGTTTTAAGAAGAAGAAGATTTCTCCAAGAAGAAGAAGAAGAAAAAGAAGAAGAAGAAGAAGATTTAAGAAGAAGAAGAAGAAGAAGAAGAAAAAGAAAAATGAAGAAGAAGAAGAAGAAAAAAAGAAGAAGAAAAAGAAGAAGAAGAAGAAGAAAAGAAGAAGAAGAAAAGAAGAAGAAGAAGATTTATGAAGAAGAAGAAAAAATTTATGAAGTAAAAAGAAGAATGAAGAATAAGAAGAAGAAGAAGAAGAAGAAAAAGAAGAAAAAGATGAAGAAGAAGAAAAAGAAAAAGAAAAGAAAGAAGAAGAAGAAGATGAAGAAAAAGAAGAAAAAAGAAGAAGAAGAAGAAGAAGAAAAAGAAGAAGAAGAAGAAAAAGGAGAAGATGAAGGAGAAGAAGAAAAAGAAAAAGATTGAAGAAGAAGAAAAAGAAGAAGAAGAAAAAGAAGAAGAAGAAGAAAAGAAGAAGAAGATGAAGAAAATTTGAAGAAGAAGAAAAAAAGAAGAAATGCTCTGAAGAAGAAAAAGAAGAAAATGAAGAAGAAGAGGAAAAAGTAAAAGAAAAAGAAAAGAAAAAGAAGAAAAAAAGAAGAAATAAGAAGAAGAAGAAGAAGAAAAAAAGAAGAAGAAAAAAAAAGAAAAAAAAAAAAGAAGAAGAAGAAAAAGAAGAAAGAAGAAAAAAAAATGAAGAAGAAGAAGAATTTGAAGAAGAAATCAGAAAAAATATATGAAGAAATTTTATATCAAGAAATTTTCAAAAAATAGAAATCTATGAAAAAAAAAGAAAGAAAAAAGAAGAAGAATGAAGAAGAAAAAGAAAAAAAAAAGAAAAAAAAAAAAAGAAGAAGAAGAAGAAGAAGAAGAAATTATTAGAAAAAAAGAAGAAATTCAAAGAAGATAATTTGTTTGAAAGAAAAGAAGAAGAAGAAGAAAAGAAGAAAAGAAGAAAAAAAGAAGATAAAGAAAAGAAAAGAAGAAGAAGAAGAAAAAAAGAAGAAAAGAAGCAAAAGAAGAAGAAGAAGAAGAAGAAGAAGAAGAAGAAAAAAAAGAAGAAGAAAAAAAAAAGAAGAAGAAGAAGAAAAGAAAATTTGAGAAGAAAAAAAAAGAAGAAGAAGAAGAAAAGAAGAAAAAAGAAGAAGAAGAAGAAGAAAAAGAAGAAGAAGAAGAAAAGAAGAAAAGAAGAAAAAAGAAAGAAAAAAAAATGAAGAAAAAATAAGAAGAAAAAGAAGAAGAAAAAGAAATAAAGAATTTTAGAAAAGAAGAAAAGAAAATAATGAAAAAAAATTTTTGAAAAGAAAAGAATCTGAAGAAAGAAAGAAGAAAAAAAGAAGAAGAAAAAAAAATATAAGAAGAAAAAAGAAAGAATGAAAAAGAAATGAGAAGAAAGATGAAGAAGAAGAAGAAGAAGAAGAAAAAAGAAGAAAAAAAGAAGAAAAAAGAAAAAAAGAAAAGAAAAGAAAAAAAATCCCAAAAGAATAAAAAGAAGAAAAGAAAAAGAAAAGAAAAGAAGAAGAAGAAGAAAAAAAATTGAAAAGAAGAAAAAAAGAAGAAGAAGAAGAAGAAGAAGAAGAAGAAGAAGAAGAAGAAGAAGAGAAGAAAAAAAAGAAGAAGAAGAAGAAGAAGAAGAAGAAGAAGAAGAAGAAGAAGAAGAAGAAAGAAGAAGAAAAAGAAGAAGATGAAGAAGAAAGAAGAAAAAAGAAAAAGAAGAAAAAGAAGAAGAAGAAGAAGAAAGAAAAAAGAAATATAGAAAAGAAGAAGAAGAAGAAGAAGAAGATATAAAGAAGAAGAAGAAGAAGAAGAAGAAAAGAAGAAGAAAAGAAAAAAGAAGAAAAAAAGAAAGAAGAAGAAGAAGAAATGAAGAAGAAGAAGAAAAAAAGAAAATGAAGAAAAAAAAGAAGAAAGAAAAGAAGATGAAAAGAAAAGAGAAAGAAGAAGAAAGAAAAAAAGAAAAGAATGAAGAAGAAGAAGAAGAAAGAAAAGAAGAAGAAGAAAATTCACAGAAGAAAAAAAAAAGAAGAAGAAAAAGAATTTTGAAGAAGAAGAAGAAAAAGAAAGAAGAAAAGAAGAAAAAAAAGAAGATAAGAAGAAGAAGAAGAAGAAGAAGAAGAAGAAAAAAAGAAAAAGAAGAAGAAGAAAATGAAGAAGAAGAAGAAGAAGAAAAAGAAGAAGAATATCAAGAAGAAAAGAAGAAGAAAAGAAGAAAAAAGAGAAGATGAAGAAGAAGAATCCGAAAGAAAAAGAAAAAAGAAGAAGAAGATGAAGAAGAAGAAGATGAAGAAGAAGAAAAAAAAGAAGAAGAAGAAGAAGAAGAAGAAGAAGAAGAAGAAGAAGAAGAAGAAATAAGAAGAAGAAGAAGATGAAGAAGAAGAAAAGAAGAAGAAGAAGAAAAAATGAAGAAGAAGAAAAGAAGAAGAAGAAGAATATTTTTTGAAGAAGAAGAAGAAGATTAAAGAAGAAGAAGAAGAATGAAAAGAAGAAGAAAAAGAAGAAGAAGAAGATGAAGAAAAAGATAGAAGAAGAAGATAAAATAAGAAATATATTTAAAAAATTTTGCAAAGAAATGTCAAAGAAAAAGAAGAAGAAGAAGATGAAGAAAATTAAAAAAAGAAGAAGAAGAAAAGAATTAATGAAGAAAAAGAAGAAGAAGAAGAATAAGAAAAGATGAAAATAAGAAGAAGAAGAAAAAGAAGAAGATGAAGAAGAAGAAGATGAAGAAGAAGAAGAAGAAGAAGAAGAAGAAATAAAAAGAAGAAGAATGAAAAGAAGAAGAAGAAATCAGAAGAAAAAAAGAAAAAAATATTAAAAAAGAAGAAGAAGAAAAGATGAAAAGAAGATGAAAAAAAGAAATGATGAAGAAGAAGATGAAAAAAAGAAGAAGAAGAAGAATTAGATGAATAAGAAGATGATGAAGAAGATGATGAAGAAAAAAATGAAGAAGAAGAAAATAAAAATAAAAATATTAATTCAAAAAAAAATTTTAAAAAGAATAAGAATTATTTAAAAAAACATTAAAAAAATTAATATGATTCGTTTTCATTTTTTATAAATTCTTTGCATGTTATTTAAAGATGTTCGAATTTTTAGATAGTAAGAATTTATGCAGAAGATCATAATGCTTTACTAAAATAACTAAGTATCCGTTTTCAGTTCTCTGAATATTAGTACCTCAGATGAAAGATAAGTTTGGATGGTCAATCTATTGACAGTTACCAAACTAGTAATGAATAAGGTTTCCACGTCCGCCTGTCTTAAATCCGTCGTGTCCTATCCAGTCCTCATGACGACCAATTGAAGGTCCTGGTCGCGGCACCAGCGTGTGACGTTCTAACCTTTTGGTGATTCGGATGGGAATCTGGTTAGATTCGATATCAGCCTCGTCGTTTCCAACTCGCCTCCAACGTCTGGTTACCGAAGTAACTGCTTTGATCTCCAGTCTGCCTACCCACGTTGTGAATTGATCTTAGGCAGACGAAATCAATCAGTCGTTGGGGCCGTAATGCAAGTTGAGTTCAAATAAGGGTGATATCGCACAAATATATGTAAAAGAAAATAAAATAATAACTCAAAAGTTCAAATGTGTTAAAAAAATAACAATATTTTATATCTGGTTGCTGAATACATAGGACTGCGTCTTTCTCCCCAAACCGCTATATGGATTCGTGACACGTTGTTTTTGTTAGGCGAGTTTTAACATCTTAAGTTGTTTGTTCTTTAAGAAACTGGTTCTTGGTGTGTCTTCAGGCGATATTCGTAAAACTTGTTTTGGTGGTATGAGTCTAAGTCGTTCTTCAAAAATAAATTGTTCTTGGTTTGAAGATGAGTTCGGAAGTTGCGTGAATCTTTCAGTCAGCTTCTGCGAGGCGGTCTTCAAGCTCAATCAAACAACTGCAACAAACTGGAACTCTGGAACTCCTGGAACTTCAACTGCTGAACTGACTTTCGCTCGCTGCGACTTTGCTTATATGGACGCCGACCAAAACCGGGGTGGGCTTGTCGGGGTTTGAGGTTCCTTGATAATTCCAAATCCACAATCCACTTCTTTTGTTTTCGGTCAGGAAAAATTTATTATTTCCATTTTTGGAAGTCTTCTCTTACTTCCCACCTTCTTCTGTTCTCATATGGGTATCTCACCATTCAGAAGGCGTCAACGGGTTTCCCACTTCTTCGCAGTAACATCTCATACCTATCCTCTTTATGGGTAGTAGCAGGCCTCCCCCTGCATCACATGATCACCTCCGCCTGGCTCTTGTTAACATTCATCCAATGGCCGATCAACAGTGTGGGTGTGACCAGACTAGCCTTTTTTTTTTTTTTTTTAAATATCTTGCTCAAAGAAAAAAAATTATCTCCTTTTTTTTTTTTTTTTTTTCCTTTTCTTTTTTTCTTTTTCTCTTCTTCTCTGGCCGCCAACAGAACAATACGACCAGTAGTGTGTAATCTCAATCCCAAAGTCTCATATGGACTTCGTCAATCAGATTTTCGCCAATTATCAAGTGGGTGGTCATCCAGCCAACTTTTCCAATTTTTCCAACCAAAAGTTTCGATGATCGCCAGATTCTAACAAAACGAGAAATATTTTTGATATTTTCCCTCTGACAAAGAAATTAACCTTTTTTTTTTTTTTCTTTTTTTCAGATCGTGTGTGGACAGGGCATTCTCGTGACACAGTTAAATGTTTCAATTTTTTCTGTCCCGGAGTTTAGCTAGGATCAGGAATTTCTCAATTTTTTCGCCAGCAACCAAGGAAAATCTTTTCCCGATAATATAAGTCCGCCACCATGACACAGTTAATTTTTTATCTATTTAAAATTGTCGACAATGGCAATTGAAACCTTTCACCATTTGTCACTATCAAAATTTTCACCATTTTTTTCCTTCAAAATTCCTTTTCTTTTTGCCCTTTTGGTGATACCTTTCCTTTATCATCTGAAGTTTTAAATATTATTAATAAGTTATTTTCTTTTTTTTTCTTTTCCTTGGTTAATTCATAAATGATATCATTTATAATTCTAGCCCACCTTTGATAGTTCTTTTGAAAATCAAATGATTTCTATTTTAATTTACAAGACACATATATATATATATATATAAATTATATATATATGTACATTATTATTCTGATTAAAAAAAATTATTCATACCAAGTATTATTTTATTTAAAAAAAAAAACATTTGGTCCAATCAACAATAAATCAGAAGGCACTAAATTTGCCTGACAAAATTAACTATAAATTATTAAATAGAACAAAAATCAAACTACTAAATAATTTACGATCATTTTTCATGTAAAAATGCAGACACGAAACAAATTTTTTTTACGTTATATAAGAATTAAAATTATAAACAAACAAAATAATTGAAAATAACTAAACAAAATAAGTTTAAATAAATTTTTTTTCAAAAAATAAATAAATGAATAAACTTTTCTTAATAAAAAAAATTAACAAACCAAAAACGCACAGAATAAATTTTTACAAAAATAAAATTAATAATAACAATCAACAATAAAATAATCAATGATTTGTTTAAAAAAGAAATTAACAAACGACACTAGAAATAGCTAAAAAGCTAAAAGATATGATCCATAGGAATTCCACTTTTTAGCCCATTTTCAAAATTCGAAACACAACCGTTAATTTTAACCAAAATAACTATCAGAATAATACAACAGACAAATTTTACCAGATTTTTTTTTAAATGTAACTTTTTGACGTTCTATATTTAAATTCGTTCAAAAAATTTAACGCACATGGCTTGACTACTATTATCTAAACAGATGGTCGCATCTATCTATTCATTAATTCTCAATGTATTGTTTATATATAAATATAATTTGATTTATATCTATCTATTATCTATCTATCTATCTATCTATATATATATATATATATATATATATATATATATATATATATATATATGTTATATATAGCCAAAAATCCTTTTAAATTTTATTTCATATTTCAATGCAAAAATTCATTCATCTATATCAATATTCCAAATTAGAAAAGCTGCCATTTCTAACAAAATTAACGAATCAAGGAGATATATCATTCTTTTTTCATAAACTTAACAAATATAAATAATTTATATCTAAATATATAACATATTTTTGTCATAACTATAAAATAAAACAATGAAAGATTTAATTTCTACAAAAAAAACAACCAGCTTGAAATTTTTTTTAATTAAATTCTAAATTGTGTGAAAAATATAATGGTGAAACCTCAAGAGTGTTAAACAAAAGAACTTATGAACATTGAAAGAGGCATTTTTAAAAACAATTTTTTATTCAATTCACTGTAACGAGATTTGACCACAAATTGTAAAATAATAAAAAATAAAAAATTAATTAAAAAGAGGAAATTTTTTCAATATTTTTAATCGAAAATTCAACCAAAAAAAATTAGTCCAAATTCTCATAATATTCAATCTTGGCATTTTTTCTATTATCATAATGTCTGTAAAAAAAATCTAACATGATGGAAAGAAAAATTTATATTTAATTTAAAAATATAGATTAAAAAATAAATTATATCAAAAAATTAAAAATATTTATCTTGTTAAAATTTCTTTTTCAAAATAAAATTAATCACAAAAACATTTTTTTAAAACAAAAAATGAAATCCTAAATAAAAAAAATCACAAACACCGTTTTCTAATTATGTCATACAATTTTCTCTCTTTTTTTTTGTATATATATATATATATATATATATAATATATGTGTGTGTGTGTGTTATTAAATGTCTGTTTAAAATTTACTTTTTCTGTCTTGTTAAATGAAAATGTGTATTTTATTGTGTTTTTGTCTTTTTGAAAAAATTAAATGTCTTTATTTTATCATAATTTAAATTCAAAAATATTCATTATTTTTTCCGTATAATATAAAATTAAAAAAAAATCCCCAAACCAGCATGGTATAATGGTATATATATATATATATATATATATATATATATATATATATATATATAAAAAATATAAGACATTTTTATTTTTAAGAAATTTTATTTTCCATAAATAAATTGATCTATTTAAATAAATTGTCAATCAAAAAATATATTAAATAATTGTCGTAATTAAAAATATTTTAAAATATGTTGTGAAATGTTTAAAAGCTATCTATTTTCTATCAGATATGATCTATTTATCTAAGATATTGAATTTTGCATTTATCTTTATAATTACAATTCGCCAATAATGATGCTTTCTCAATCTGTGGCTGAGTTTTTTATTTACATTGATCAAATGATGGTGCCAAATAGGAGATAGGTTGAGTCCTGTCCATATATATATTTTCTATAAATTTATATAAAATTCATATGGTAAATTTTAATTAATAAAATATATAAACATCATATTTTTACATATGAAAAATATAAATATATATATATATATATATATATATATATATATATATTTTTTATATAAAATTATTAATTTTATATGAATTGACAGATTTGTTTATATATATGGTATTCTAGATTAAAATTTATTTTGCATTATCCCAACTGTTATCTTCATATTCGGCAGTTGTACATTGCTCCATGAAGAAAAATTAATTATTTTTTATTTCGAATCGAAATTTTTTTTCGTCCACCGCGGTAGATTATTCTAGTTCCACATGCCATGCCTCTTCCGGATGCCCCATTATTTCCCATTTAAATTAATTCTCCATTTTTGTTTTTGAACAAATTAAAATTTTACATTGAAAAACAGCTTGTTTATATACCAAAAGTCACTTTAATCTAATCAATTTTTTTTTTCAATTGGCCATATATATATATATTTCCAATATTTTTTAACAAAATTGAACATATATATATAAATATAATAATTATCCATCCCACAAATTTTTATCTATCTATCTTTCAAAAAATTGATATTTTCTTTTTAAATTTTTAGATAATATGTTTATTTATTTCTTTAATGAGCTTGTAAGAATCAACATTTTAAAAAAAACAAAACAAACTTTTGAGTTAATCAGCTTGAAAGAGTCCAGGTTAAAATCGTTTTTTATCAACGCCATACTTTCCCAAAAAATTTTGAGAGGAATAAATTTTCAGACATTCAAAAAATTTAGACTATTTTTCTATCAATTTTAATTCTATTCAATAAACGATGAACAATATTTTCAAGAAAAAAAAACATTATGAAAAAAACTGATTATAATAATGTTGATGACGGCAATTTATTTCATTATTTCAACTTAGAAATAATATTTCTTTATTGTTTAATGCAGAGTCCAATAGTTTATAAAAATAATTTAATTTTTAATTATGATTTAATCATTTCTAATTCAAATGTTTTAAAAAAAATAAATTATACAATTGTATATATTATATATATATATATATATATATATATATATATATATATATATATATATATATATATTTATTGAAAGATGTGAATTTAAAGTTTTTTTGGGGTTCATATTGTCATTTTAAAAAATATATCTAAAATTTTTGAGCATTTAAACGCAAAAATACATTTATATAATATATAAATATTTTCATATATATATATATATATATATATATATATATATATATATATATATATATATAATTTGGTTCCAATACAAATTTTATCCCAACTGAAATGAACACACACAATTTACACACACACACACACACACACACATATATAATTATTAAATATAAATATATATATATATATATATATATATATAAATATATATATATATAAATATATATATATATATGTATATAAATTTACTTCAAAAATTAAAATATTTGTTAATATATAAAAAATAAAATTAAATGACTAAATTAAACCTCTAATATATATATATATATATATATATATATATATATATATATATATATATATATATATATATATATATATATATTGAACAATAAAAAATATTAAAAAAAATTAAAATCTTCAGACACTGGGTTGTAGATTAATATTCTTTCGTTTTTTTTATTTATTATTTCATTTAGATTCCTCGACTAGTTTCGACCAAAATGGCCATCATCAGGAGAAAAAATATTTCTGCTTGCTGGTAGCAGTGAACTACAGAAATGAATGTCTTTTTGTGGAGAAAATGAACTTTTGTCTGTAGTTTTCATTTGTTTTTTTTTTTTTTTTTTTTTCTTTTTTTAACATGAATCTTTTAACATTCCTTGTGTTGGTCAAACAGTCTCTTTTAAGTTGTTATTTGAGATAAGAGCTGGATGGATCTATGCTTCTCTGAATTCCCTGGTCAGTTTGACAGTTTTATTGGTTCTGGAGAGGGATGTGTCTCTGTTTAGTGTTTGTGTGTGTGTTATTTGGTTCTTAGGGAGCGAGTGAGTATGATATGTGTAAGCGTGTATATTGCTGAGGGTGTGTGTTATCATTTGGCTCATTAGGGAGTGAGTGAGTATGATGTGTGCAAGTGTGTATATTCGTGTGGGTGAGGCCTCAACACCTCCGTAAGCATGTCTGTCTTGTGTGGGTGAGAAATGTGGGTAGGTTTTGATTTGTTGAGTTATATATTATTATATCTATATTGTTAAATTTATGGTTTAGCCCGGCTGGATATTGTGTTTTTAGACGTTGTATCCACTTATTTTCATGGGACTCTAAAATCTTTCTAATGTTATCTGCTCTGAACTTTTCTATTCTCTCAATTATAGTGAATTTGGCATGGGTTTTTGAAATCGTGTTTTTCTAGGCGGAAATGTTGTTCTACAGGTAATAATTTTTCATGGGGAGTCGATTTAATTCGATTATATAATTATTAATTCTGTAGTGAAATATATATTCAGATTTTCCCTACATATTGTTTCTGGCATAGTGTGCATTCTAGGAGGTAAATTATGTTATGACTTCTACAGTTAGAATCGTGGTAGATTTTGAAAGTAGATTTAGTGATTGAGCTAGTGAATGAATTCGTGTTTTTAATATGGTTGCAACATAAACTTTTTTTGTTGTTACATGGTTGGGAAAATCCTGTTGTTTTTTTTTTTTAGTTCATTACGGATTACCTTGTCCCCTGAAATGTGGTTACTACCTATGATTTTCTTTTAGGTTCTTAGGTCTACGATATGCAAGAAAAGCCGGGTTCCTTAAACAAATTTTTTTTAGGTCTGGTTTGAGATGTAGTATTTCCCAGCGACGTTTGATTATTTGGGATAGTGGAGGCAGAGTGGGATTGAAAGTGGTTACTAGAGGGATGCGGCTAGATTTATTTTTAATCTTGTACATTAGGGTGTCTTCTCTAGGTGCGGAAATTGCTTTATTTATTTGTTCCCTGATTAGGTGTTGTTTATAGCCACGTGTTGTGATTGATGCTCCAGATTTTCAATGTGTTTATTTAAATTCTTCATTGTTGGAACATATCCTTCTGAGTCTAAATGCTTGTGAATAGGGAAGGTTCTCTTTGAGGTGTTTTTTTTGGGAAGAATTAAAAACTGTAGATAGTTGTGGGTGTCGGTGATTTTTTTGTGTAGTGTCGTTTGTTAGTTTCAAATTCATCTATGTAAATTTTCATGTTAAAAATGTTACTGATGTTGTGGATTTTTCATAGTCAAACTTAATTGAGTCAAATACTGTGTTTAGGGTCAATTAAGGAATTGGGTAAGTTTGTCATATTACCCGTGTATATATACAAAATATATATATCGATATATATTATTATAGAATATACTAGTCGTTAATCGATGATTGGATATTATATTTTCTCCTCAAATTTTCCCATGAATATTGTAGCATATGATGGAGCTATATATGGTATATATATATATATAACCTATATTATTATATATATATATAATATCCATTGAAGTTGAAAATATTCAATGTAAACCCAAAATGCTCCATGTGAGTGAAAATTTAATGATGACTTCTGTGGGGGGGATCTGTTTTTTTTTGGAAAAATAAGAAAAATTCCTCTCCCGCGGCCAGCCCTTTGATGTTTTTAATGTTTGAATATAATGACCTTTTGTCCATAAAAAAACTAGAATATATTTATCTGGATAAATGTTTGTATGTGATTAATTTTGTTCAGTAGATTATTGTGTAATCTGATGTTGGATTTTAAACTTAACATTTTAGTTTTTTTTGTATGATAATGGTTTATGTATTTGGAAATTTTTTATCTTGTCATTCAAAGTTGAACGATGAAATAACCGGCCTTCCTTATTGTTGCTTTTGTGTATTTTAGGAAGGAGAAAAACGAGCAGGTCAAATGTGTTTTCAAATGAAGTGTTGTGCATATTTGTTTCCTTGTCGATTAGATTGTTGAAAAGCATTATGTTTAGTGAGCTATTTAATTCTTTTTACATTTCTGGAAGGGGATCTCTAAAGAAGCTTTTATAGGTTTTGATGAGGTCAAAGAACAGGTCTGTTTGTTGGCCTCTTTAATGTATTCTTCGATTCCCCTGTTGATCACTCATTCGTCCCCCTTTATCAGCCTAAATACCATTCCTTTATATTAGGAATATCTCTATAACATGTCAACGTGTTTGGCTAATATTCATATAAGTAATATTTTATTTCGTGGCAGCTTAAATATGCTATTGTTTTCAGATTTATATCATCCACACAATGGAGAAAGCGTTCAAATGTCTCAATAGTAATGTCTGTGTTTTTCAAAATATATAATATATATTAATTATTTTTAACGTATCAAAAATGGAAGGTAAAAATCATTTTCCCATAAAATAAAAATTTCCGTATTCTTCTGAAAGAATGATTTTCAATTTTTTAAGGTGTCATTAAAAAACCTCACAAGAACAAACAAACGTAAAAATAAATCTTTTATTTAATACCCTTCTGAATGTAAATTTCAGAAAATTTATTGCAAAAAAATTTATAACTATTATTTTTTTTTGAATTTTGCAATAGCTTTTTTTATAAATTTATTTTGAAAAAATATTTTAAACAAAGAAAGCTTTATACATATATATATATATATATATATATATATTCAAAAAGATAAAACATTATCCATTTTGTTAAAGTTCCACCTGACTAAATGAGGCGGTCGAAATTTCGCAGGATTAAAACCATATAATATTTCATCATTTATATATATATATATATATATATACACACACATATAGACATATATATTTATATATATATATATATATATATATATATTTTTAATAATAAACCAATATTCAAAAATATTTGTCATTGATTGATGTTTATATTTTTCATATCCCGACTTTTTCGTATTTTGTATTTTTGATTGGATTTATTTCATATTAAATTCAGGAATTAAATCAAAAATTGACTGCTTATAATTAATTTGAATTTTTTTAATTTTTTTTATGCAAACTTTTCATTGTGTAAAATGAATGTTTTAATATTTTTAATATTTGGCCTCATCTGCGATATGAATTAAAATGTGTGTAAAAAAATAAAATTTGGCTTTTTTTTTCATTTTGGTTTTCGTTCAAAAAAATCTGTTAAGATAAACATTTTTCATCTTTAATTCAATTTAAATTTTTCATTCTGAAGACACCTGCCTAACAATTTTTAAAATACAAAAATTGAATTGTTATTAAAAAATCAAATCGCCATTGTTTATTTCATCAATATATATTTCATAAAAACAAATCGAAAATGCAAAAACATTTAACTTGTGAACATTGAAAGAACTTCATTCATGTTTCCGGTGACAATAAGTTGGTTTTGATTCTAGGTTCATCAGTGCCGACTTATTTGTCACAAATTTACTTGGATTTTCAAAGGTTGATTCAAAAGATATCAGAATTGTGTATAAAATTGCTTTTATAGCGGGCGTAATTGTATATAAGCGTATGATTTTAAATGGAAGATAATTATATAAAAAAAAAGAATAAACGAAAAAAAAACATATTAAAAATTTACAGTCAAAATCAAAAAAAATATCAGTTTAATTCATTTTTTCCGATTAGATGCAAAATAAATTTTCAAAAAATTGATTCGTTTTGAAAAATACAAAAGAAAACAAAAAAAAATTTTTTTTTCTTTTTTTCAGATATTGGGTGTTCGATAAAAAACTCATTGTTTTGATATAGAAAATTTTATTTTGATAATTTATTCATATATATATATATATATATATATAAATATATAATTTATATATTTACATAACATTGGATATATCTATATATATATATATTATTTATATATATATATATATATATATATATATATATAAATATATATATATATATATATATATATATATATATATATATATATACATATATATATATATATATATATGTGTTTGTTTTATATATATATATATATATATATATATATATATATTTATATATATATTTCTGTATATGTATTTAGATATTTATATATATTTATACATATAATAATACATATATATATACATATAGATACATACGTATATATATATGTGTGTCTGTTTGTGTGTGTGTGTGTGTATTTATATATATATATTTTGATATATATCTATATATATAAATATATATTTAATTTTGTATATATGGGTTTATATATATATATATATATATATATATATATATATCCGATTAAATGACTGTGTCCATATATATTTATGCCACCATGGGATTGTGCATGTAAAATCACCTTTTTTTAATCCATTAAACGTTTTGTATAACAATTCGCTGTTATTTATACTGTATTGAACCAAATATTTCTAGAAATTGATAATCAATGACATTGTTCATGAGTCTGGCATTAGGTTTTTCGTTCAGACTTGTGAGATCAGTGCACTGTCATTGGTTTTTATAACATACATTATTACGCGCAATCTGTGTGTACAATTTTCGATAGCATATCCGCAAATTCATTGATTAATATAATATTAAAATATTTATTTTGATAATGGTTGTTTTTTTATTTTGTTAACCTTTTTTAATCATTTTTGATGTTAAGATTCATTAAAAGAAGTATTTTTTTTTTAATCAGAAGTACTTTTTTATCATCAAAATTTCCTTTTTTTAAAAATTTAATTTTTTAAAATTACAAGGTAATAACCCTATATAATCGACATTTCGATGTGATGCCGATTAAAAAAAAATTTCTGCGTTTAACTCAGTTATTATTTAAAATTTTTTATAATCCGTATAATGTTTATTAATGTCTTTTTATAAAACAAAAATTAATATAACGGACCATTTGTGTTTGTATGCTTTTTCAAATGCAAATTTTGTAAGTCTTTGTTATTTAGATGGTTAAACAAACTGTTTATCCGTCGTATTTTTAATAAATATGTTTTGTATTTTCATTTATATATATATATATATATATATATATATATATATATATATATATATATATATATATATATATATATATATATATATATCAAATCTCGACGTATGAGGGTCAAGCAGATCAGTTTCCAGGAAACCGACAGCCCGACACCGGCACATGAGATTTGATTATAGTGGTGAAGGTTTCGTGCAGGACCATCCACACTTTTTTTAAGGGACGAATACAGAGACCTGGTGCACTACGTGCCACAAGATCCCAAACGACCCTCCGCAGGTTTTGAATTCAGAGTTGTCCTTCTCCTTGCCATCCAAGGCTATAGAACCCAGTCTGTCCTGCTATTTACCCATAGCTGGAGGATATATATATATATATATATATATATATATATATCTAAATCTGTCATTCGCAGACAGTTCACTGTATTACAGCTCTTCAGTGCGACTAGACATACGAATGCCTCAAACCAGGACTGAAATCCAACCGATTGTTGTCAGTCAGTTTCTACCACTAAGCTATCTTCATTCGACAGAATGAGGCAGCCAAATCTAGCTTATTGTTTTTACAAATGTAAACAAATGTCAATCAGCCGGAGTGCTCCATTCGAAAACACGGTTATAAAACATGATTTTATTTCAAATCTCATCAATCTGAATAATTATACATATAATAATACGGATATGGATATATCTTTTTTTATTTTTATTTTATATTAAAAACTAGCAGTAGAGCCTGGCGTTGCCCTGGGATCTAACAGTAAGAGATAGATCAAGTATCGACCATCATAAAGACTGAAAAATAAAATTGACAAAGATTATTGTTTAAGGTTGACGGACACGCATGTCTTAATTAGTTTTTTTTTTTTTTTTACGAATTGGTCAAAGCCAAACTCAAACAAAAACATTGTTTTTAATCGTTATGAGTTTACCGACTGAATAGAATTTTATTTTAAACAATTGTCTTGTAAATGGAATTTTTAAAGAATTCTGAATGTCAAAATAAATTAAAAAAAGTGTGCAAGACAATAAGAAATACTACCTGCCAAAAAAAGTGAAGTTTTGTTGAAATCAATTGAAAAATGTAGGAAATCCGATCCCATATATAAACGAACACACACACACAACCAACCAACCTGGGTTTTATAATAAGTATAACTTGATATGAGTTGTCCCCCTTTGATTCTCGCGATGCCTCTTAATCGTGTTTTCAATTTGATTTCGTGCAAAAACAATTGTGTTTTTCCAATTTTTATTTGAATAGAACCACTGCAAGGTAATTTTACGTAGTCCTGTGAAGTTTTGTTGAAATCATTATTGAAAAAATGTAAAATCCGATCAAATATATAAAACGTACATATACACACACACATTTATATTTTATATTTTATAATAAGTATGATAAACACTTGGATTGTACTTTTCACTTACAGATTTGATATTATATATATATATATATATATATATATATATATATATATATATATATATGTGTGTGTGTGTTCGTGTGTGCTCGATGTGTAATATCAGAGCTATAATTTATTTTAATATAAATATAATTTTTTTCTCGCCAGTAGCAAAATTCTTGAATTTCATGCACGATTCAGTCGTTAACTGTTGATTGAAAACAGGATCAGTTTTCTTTCTTTTAAAGCTTGGAGAAAAGTACAAACTTGCATTTTTTGGGAACGCTAGTTTTCAAATTCAATTACCATATTGAGTCCACAAATTTCGACGAGGGTGTCATCAAATTCCACAAAAGGTCTTTTAACGTGGGCATTCCAATGGGCTCGGCAAAAATATTTTATATTGAACCCGTATAAAAATATCAGGGCCGATACTTAAATTCCGAAGGAGACTCCGCCCTTCGGCGGAGCCTTTTATTCATTCCTTCCGTCCGTAGGAATAGAGTTTTATAGCATATTCGGTTCAAAAGTGAACGACTGACTCACTCAAATTCAATTACATTTGCATTTATATTGTACATCATATTTAAAACACTTTCTGTGAGTCCCAGTGTACTGGAAAAGGAACTTATCTAACATCATATACGAAAGTCGAACTGAACACTTTCTTTCGCTCGCTGGGGTAGACTGTTCTAGTTCCACGTGCCAGGTCTAATGGATGTCAGTTATCTCCTGTTTATACACCTCTCCAAATTCTCCACCGCCTTAACTAGGTATTGAACTCACACTCTTTGGGTCCTGTCACTGAATCTAACTAACGCCTTTATCCACTGTGGCCTTGAGAACACCTATATATGAATTTCTGGGTATTATAAGCCTAATGTTTCAGTCACATTTTTTTACCAGTGCTCATATTTCAATTTTCGTTGTTATTATTTCTTTTCTATGGCTCTCTTTAATACTGGTTGGTCAACGTTGTAATAAATATGGCAACAAAGATGAGGACAATAGTCCGAATAATGTAAATAGTGTACATAATACCTCATCTCAGAAATATAGACAGATACTGAAGGGCCGAAACGTTGTGATAAATATGGCAACAAAGATGAGGACAATAGTCCGAATAATGTAAATAGTGTACATCATCTCAAAAAATATAGTCAGATACTGAAGGGCCGAAACGTTGTGATAAATATTTTTTTCAAAGATGATATAATAGTCCGAATAATGTAAATTGTGTACATAATACCTCATCTCAGAAAATATAGACAGATGCTGAAGGCCAAAACGTTGATGATAAATATTCCAAACAAAGATGAGGACAATAGTCCGAATAATGTAAATAGTTTATAAAACACCTCATCTCAAAAAACATAGACAGATACTGAAGGGCAGAAACGTTGTGATAAATATGGCAACAAAGATGAGGCCAATAGTCCGAATAATGTAAATAGTGTACATAATACCTCATCTCAGAAATATAGACAGATACTGAAGGGCTGAAACGTTGTGATAAGTAACAAAGATGAGGACAATTGTCCGAATAATGTAAATAACACCTCATCTCAGAAATATAGACATTCACACACACACACACACATATACACGCACACACACATACACACACACACACATATATACATGCACACACACACACATATACATGCACGCACACACACACACACACATATATACATGCACACACACACACACACACACACACACACACACATATATATATATATATAGTTAGATAGAAAGATAGATAGATAGATAGATAGATAGATAGATAATGATATACGAAATATCATTATTTTTGGGCGGGTATTAAATATTTAATATAAACTTTTATATTCCGTCTTCTGACAAGATTTAGTCAACAAAATTCTTGTCTATTAAAATTGCCACATTTAGGACGTAAGCGGACATAGTTCTCGATAGCTTTTGTTCAAAAATGGCCCTTAAAAAAACGTTTTTAAATTGTTTGAAACCAAAACACCATATTCACGCTACATAATTATCCCACTGTCTCTCCCCGGTCTTTCTGGTCTTTGGTATGCCCCGTCAGTGTTAAGTTTTCCAAGCCTCTCTTCTTCATATTATGTTAAAATCGAAATCACCCGAAGCAAGGCAGTAAAGCCACTAAGACACACGGGGTTCCTGGGTGTGAAAGAATGAGAAAACAGAAACATTATTTTACCTCGAGAACATTAGAAGAAAAAACAGCAAGACAATAGATAACGATTGATGATGCATTTAAATATTTGAAGATCAAATTTAATTGGAAAGCAAGAATCAGAAAGAGAGTTCCACAAGCGAGCGAGAAGTGCAGGAGAAACAACTATAAGCATATAATGATCCCTCATTTTGTGACCATGGTATTCCAGGGAATGTAAATAAATCTAAAAGACATGCCTGTGGAGCTAATCAGTATTTCATTGATTGGTCGCACATGGATCACTTATTTAAATTACAATAACTTTTGGTTAATAAGTGCGACATTACTGTAATTATTGAACAATATAGTTCATGCCACTTTGACAGTAAAATTTACCAGTAAAATAATTTGTTCATTACCATATTTGGTATAAACGCAAACATTTTAAAAAAAGAAATTCAAAAATCAAACTTAGCGTTGCTTTGGCGCGTTCAAAAACAAATATCTCATTTTCAATAGCATTTCGGATACAATACACATATATTTTCGATGTCCTCTTATTACTAAGAGAAAAAAAAAAAAGAACAACATCTATTATATACCTGAAGATGTCTGTATGAACAGACGAAAGCTTGTGTAAAAATAACAACTAATACGGCAGAAATTTATATGAACAAGGATCAATTCATTCATAACGGATCTAAGGTTTTTGTGTAATATTTGAATTGTTTGCGAGATGGATGTCTCGCCATTTAAAATCATTAACCTTTGCATTAGTTTTGTGTGAATAATTCATGTATTTGTAAATTGATTGCATATATTTATTATAATATATATATATATATATCAGGTCATCCCATAAGTTCTGTCCGAATATTAACTTTTTGTTAAAATGAACGAAAGTTAAAGAGTATTTTATAATGTCTAATGGAGCTGGACATTATTTTTATGTTTAGAGGCATTTAAACTGATCAAATTTTATTTCAGAGAACAATAAAATTAAATTTTGTTTGATTAAAACCCTGCAAACACGGAAGTACCCAAGAATCATTTGAGGCACATAATGCTTTATGATTTCAAGAAAGGAAACTCAGCAGCCGAAGCGGTTAGAAACATTCACTCAGTTTATGGAGAGGAATGTGTGAATGAAAGAACTTGCAGAAGATGGTTTGCAAAATTCAGAGGTGGAGATTTCACCCTACGTTTGATGTGCTACTAGAGTTTTGTTGGCTACCCAGCTCATCGGACATGAGATTTATTAACATATATTTCTTAGCTCTGTCTAATCACATTGAGCACTATTATGTCTACACCTTTTGGTTAAATTTGGTATTTGCTTACCAGAGTATGCAGGTCATCACACATATATACGGTCGCCAATATCTAGTTATCTAATTTACCTAACCTTATATATATATATATATATATATATATATATATATATGATCGAAATAAAAGTTGATCGGTTGATCGGTTGAACTCTCTGCCTTCGGGCGGGGAGGAACCCGAACGAGTCTACGCTGAAGGACGGGGTTTCTTTCGGGGAGGTAAACCGACCCTGAACCCGTTCATACGGTTCAAAGGGCATATTTTTGGCCGAGCCCACGGGCTCGGGGATCCCACGGGCTCGGGGATCCCACGTTAAACCGGCCTTGTGCCACATGGTGCCCTCGTGGTGGATGACTAAATACTAGTGTTGACTGGTTCACCGTGTTGTCCCGGTCTCACTCCTTATTTCATCTAAAGGTTCTGGAGGCACTTTACATCGGGTCCCATAAGCCTTCTTTGTGTAAACAACGTGAGTGTTTGTTGGGACTCGTTGTCATTTACCTCTAGTTCCTTTTTCTAATAATTTTTTTTTTTTTTACAACTTCCTTTTATTGTACATTTTTCTGTGTCAATTTTAAATCTCCCGTTGAAGCCTGAAGAATTTTTTCGAAACCAGTTGCTTCACCCGTTTTTTTTAATATGTCTCGTAATATTAAGTTTTATACTTTTATTTCGATCATTAAATGTTATACCTACAAAAATATCTTTAAATGTATATATATATATATATATATATATATATATATATATATATATATATATATATATATATCATTTTGTAGACAGTACTGTTTCGCTGCATTACAGCTCCTCAGTGTGACTAGACATCCGAATGTCTCAAGCTAGGATCGAAACCCAACCGATTTGGTGTCAGTCAGAGCTTCTTCACTCGGAAGAGTTACACGGCTAAATCTAGCGTATTGTTTTTTTACGAATGTAAATACATGCCAATCAGCCGAAGTGCTCCATTTATTTTACTGAAGAGCTTTGTATTAGCGCAGGTGGATATTGCTTATAGAATTAGCTTATCACTCAACAGAAATTGAAATAATCTAGATTCCCAAAACATGTATTTTCTACATAGAACACACTGAGGAGCTGATATATTATTAGACTGCAAGAGTTTTGCCTGGAGACAATGGTTTAGTAATTAACCCATAGATGGAGAACAAGAGTTGGATTCATACCGTTCAAAGCTTATAAGGGAAATATAAGGAGCCCATCAGGAATTTGAACTCGGCTCTCAAATTAGCAATTCCGTGCTATTATCTATAACATCATCCGCACATCCAAACTTACAGTACCCGTATTCTCAAGCGGTCACCCGTTTAAGTACTGACCCGGCTCTGTGTTGCTTAACTTTGGTGATCATACATGTGGCTGTATGCTTTATGTTATATACTGACAAACTAATAACCCCATCTTTGTTGCTATTTTCTCGATGTTTCAAAAGATTTTATAAATTTAAATCGACAGCCATATTAACTGTTTAGTGATTGAACGTTTTCTGTATGGAAATGTCTAATCCTACCATTAAAATTGCTTCAGTTTTTGCCATTACCGTCTCGTCTGATGGCTTGAGTAAAAGTTTTGTGATCACGCGAGAATCGACGAGAGTTTACATAATCCTTTGCTTCGGTTCATTCTATTTGACATTAAGTTCTTAATTTTTTTTTATTATACAATATTTTTAAATACTATTTTCACCAGACATACAGACACGGATATACCTATATAATAAATGCGAATAACAGTGTGTCACTGTGTCAGACATTTTCCTCTTCACTCCTAGAGGCCGTAGCTCAGCATATCATAATATTTTGGAATCAGACCGACTTCATGAGCAAATTAAAGGCATTCCGAGCCGGAGCCGGACTCGCAATTCTAAAATTTTTAATTCCCAAGTTTTCGTTATTGCGATTGTTTTCGGCTTCCGCCATCTTTGTTTCTACTGATAAAAGGAATTAAAGGGACATAACTCTCTAATTCCCAATAGCTCATGTCCAAATGAAAAACTTACTATTCTCAAATTACAGTGTTTAAAAATAAAATTGTCCATGTTTTCAACTTTACTCGTAGAGGCTGTAGCCCAACATATACTATTTTGGAATCAGGTCGAATCTGTGAGCAAATTAAAAGCATTCTGGGCAGGATCCAGACCCACAATTCTGAAATTTTGGATTCCCAACTCTTCATTACTGTGACTGTTTCCTGCGATGTTTTTACGTGACTTTTTGCGACGAATATTTTCCTATGATAACAATTTTTATAACTAGGAAATAAATTTGGGAATAATCGAAATTAATTGCAAAATCCAGCGAACGTCATCCCATGAAAGAAAAATAATTCTTGCACGGAAAGTAAGGACCTACGTACATCAAATATCTTTAGAGCAAGCAATACTTAAATGCAGCGCTCAATTTTGAGTTAATCTGTAGCTTATTGTTGTTTATTGCATCTACTCGTTCCTATCTATGGTGATCAAAGCCCAAACAAGAGCCCTAAGAAGGAGCTAGCTTAAGTAATTTAAGCTAGTACACACACATACACACACACACATATATATATTCTAAGTAATTGATTTTTATTAATCAGACATATTGTTTCTCATTTAAACGCTATGTCTAGTGTTTAATCGTATTTGAGTAGATATTCCGTTTATTGATGAAACAGTATAGTATATTTATTTATTTTTGTCTACCGGCCTGAATGTCCGTAAAATCTTATTAAAGAAAAAGAACGTTCACTGAAAGGATTGATCTTGGGTACGTCTATCATTAAGGTCTGCAAACTTTAACCAACTAACCTACTGAGAACTACTACACATACCCATATCTGGAAGGAGAAGAAGAGGATTAATACCTTTCCCAAGGGTATTAACACGTAAGTGAATCTAATGGATTCGACAGGAATTCGAACTCGGCTTGTGCCCCTGTCTAAATGATTGAATTTCTATCTATCCTTGGAAACAAAAGAAATATGAATTGTATGTGCGTTTGAAACTCAGTAAATTTAAAAATAAGTTATTTTAAAATTCGCTTGAAGATGAAACAGAACTAATGCTTTTAATTTAATTATATAATTAAATTTGAAGTTTTTAGCTTCGGTTTTTGAAACATGGTAATTCTTGCGTAGCGAAAAAAAAACATATTTTAAATCAGTTAATTTATAATATGTATACTCTGTAAATTTACATTGAGTACTGTTTTGTAAAAATAAAAATATCAATAAGAACACCGGATTATATATCTTACTGTTTTTTTTTTTATATATATATATATATATATATATATATATATATATATATATATATATATATATATATATATATATATATATATTTTTTTTCGCAATCGTCAGGCCGCCCTATTGCGTTCAGCATGAAACAGTCTGTCGCCTCTGAGTGTTGACTTCAATGTTCACGTTTATATTTATATTTACATACGCTCTATCTCTGATATTGAGCACAATATCCCATAAATATAGCACACCTGTAAACTATATTTCTTCATCTATCTATCTATCTATCTATCTATCTATCTATCTATCTATCTATCTATCTATCTATATGTGTGTGTGTGTGTGTGTGTGTGTATTGTCATTCACGGACTGTTTCACTGCTTCACATCTCTTCAGTGTGGCTAGCCATCCGATTGTTTCAAGCCGATTTGACATCAGTCAGATATCTTACCCCTAGGCCATCGTCACACGGCAGTGATAAAGGGAAATTTTAACGTTTTTTTCTGCACAAAATACGCCGGAGAACTCAATTCGTGCTTGAAGCGTAATGCATTAATAGCAGTAGGAGCCGCTGTTTTTAAAATCTCATTTCTCTCGAGAGTTCAACCAGATCTCCCGGGAGATATATATATAGAATAGAGAAAAAAAAATAACTGACTGAATAATCTTTTATTTTATGGTGGAAAACCTGTAGAATTTTTCATTTTACTTCTTTCAAGATACGATGAAGTTCAGTATATTTTATTCGCATTTGCCGCTAAACGTAAAGTTGAATAGTTATAATATTTGGATTTGTATGGGACACGTGATTCGCTATGATGTCTCGTGGAGAGAAAATCAGACAAGTAAAGGTAATAGCCTTTACCTCCTTCCATATCTATTTATGGAAATCATTTTGTCCCTCTTTCTTCACCTAAATTTCTGCGACCTTATTTGCCGTAAAGATTGGCTGCTATGTAATTGTCCGAACAGTCAGCTTAAAATTGAGCAAATGCAATGCAACAACTTTTTGAATAAATAGTCATCAAACATTTTCTCTTTTTTCGTGAATCATTTTATTATTTATTTCTTGTCGCTTGAAACCGTCTGTTCGTTTCTGGTTTTGGGGTTTTCAATTTATCTTTCATCTCATTTTACCGTTTCTCGTCCACTTCACGCATCAAGGCTCGCAAATTTAGCGCCTGAACTTGTATACCCACTTAACTATGACAAATATTTGTTGGTTCTTTCCACAACGTCTGTCAATTTGCTATTCTTTGATGAAGTTTTTTTTTTTTTAAATTCTATTTGCTTATTGCAGAGTCACGGAATGCTAAAACTAAGTTGGCCGAATTTTGTTTAAGTTTGTCTCATTAAGGCGAAAGAAATGTTTTTCGCATTTATATTTTCCTCACTTGTTTTCTTTTATTTATGATTTTTCTGTCTTTTTGTAGATTTTCGTCTTTTTTTCAGAAATTCGTTTGTTAACCTGAGAGATTCTTATGAAAAAAAAAATTCCAGTTAAATATATATATATATATTGCATAATGAGAAGCCATGTATATTACAGATGTAACAAACCTCGTTGCTTAGTTTGCAAACACTTAATAATAGATAATGTATTTTCTGTACCCAACACCAATATCAAGATACACCCACCTCACCTCACCTGTGATAGCCATAACATAATCTACTATTTATTCTGCACCTTATGTCCTAATAGTGGATATATTGGTGAATCTGGAAATAATTATAGATTTCGCTTCAACAATCATAAACAAACCATACGTCAAAACAATACTTATTCCCCCATAGCTGAACACTTTAATCAATCAGAACACTCATTAGAAAACTGTAAATGTTTATTGATAGATTCTGATTTCAGTTCCACATACACGCGCAGAAAAAAAAAAAAATACTGGATTTTAAAATTAAATACATATAAACTAGGGTTTGTATAAAGACTTGGGTATTTTAAATCTTTATAAATATTTCAATAAATTAAATAGCATTTTTTTAGATATAGTTAAAAAAAAATAAACAACATCTAAAATATTTATTACAGTTAGATTTAAGTTAGGAATATTCGAACACAGTGGCGTTCCATATCATGTGACGTCCGCGTCTCGCGACGGAGGCTACTTGCTAACAAACAGTAATTTTTATTTATTTGTAAGAAACAGTTATTTCTGATGAAAGACTGAGGTCAATCTGAAATATCAAATATATATATAAATAAATAAATACTTTCATAAAAAAAACATTATTATTATTTTTTAATTTGCAACTTTTTCTATATATATATATATATATATATATATATATATATATATATATCAATTTTATTATCTTCTTCATTGAAAGTTTTTTTTTTTTTTCCGTTTCTTCCTTTCCTTACAAATATATATATATATATATATATATATATATATATATATATATATATATCGATAAACGTGCAGTCAATTTACAAATTCATGAATTATTCACATAAAAACAAATGCAAAGGTTAATGATTTAATTGGCGAGAAATCCATCGTCGCAAACAATTCAAATAATATACAAAAACCTATGTATATAACGTTATAATTCATGAATTTGTAAATTGATTGCACGTTTATCGAAATTAAACTTTTCAACTTTTGGATAATAAGTGCGACATTACTGTAATTATTGAACAATATAGTTCATGCCACTTTGACAGAAAATTTACCAGTAAAAAATTCGTTCATCACCATATTTACAACTGCAAAAAATTTAAAATCAAACTCAGCGTTGCTACTGCGCGCTCCAAAAACAATAACTCATTTCCAATAGCATTTTCGGATACAACAATACATATATTTCGTTGTCCTCTTATTACTAAGAGAAAAAACAAGAACAACATCTATTCCATACCTGAAGATGTCTGTAGGAACAGACGAAAGCTTGTAGTAAAAATAAGAACTAATGCGGCAGAAATTTATGGAAACAAGGATCTTTTCATTCATTTGAACGGATTCGGAGGTTTTTGTATATTATTTGAATTGTTTGCGACGATGGATTTCTCGCCAATTAAATCATTAACCTTTGCATTTGTTTTTGTGTGAATAATTCATGAATATATATATATATATATATATATATATATATATATATATATATATATATATATATATATATATATTTTATTATCTTCATCATTGAAAGTTATTTTTTAAATTTTTCTGTTTTTCCTTTATAGATTATATATATATATATATATATATATATATATGGTCACCACAGGAGCCTGTGACTAACACTACAACAGCACTTCTACACCAACGCAAGATCATGCTTTGTATCTGGTGGGCTAGTCGACAAGTGGCTCACTAGGAACTGCTACCTGTGGGCGAGACAATCAGTGTGGGTCAGTGCCCCCTGGAGATGGAACGTGTGAAACAGAAGACATTGTACTCTCCACCTTACTCCCCTGAGGTTGAACCAACATAATACTACATCTTCTGTTCCAAGGACAACAACTTTCCTGTGAAACACTTTGCTAATTAGGTAGACCTGTAGGACACGATAAGGAGAGCTTTGAGGATTGACAATAAATTGCTGTATACTTGAGCTAGTCATAAATGATCTTAGCTGGCCATAGCTTGCCCAAGCTGGTCAGATCTCGTCTAAGCTAGTCATAGCTGGTCTTAGCTGGTCATAGCTTTTCCAAGCGTGTCAGATCTGGTCTAAGCTGGTCTTAGGCATAGATTGTCCAAGCTGGTTAGAGATCGCCTTAGTTATAGCTGGTCTTAGCTGGTCATAGCTTTTTCAAGCTCGTTAGAGGTCGTCTGATCTAGACATAGTTGGTCTTAGCTGGTCATAGTTCGTCTGAGATAGTCAGATCTCGTCCGAGCTAGTTATAGCTGATCTAAGATGGTCAGAGCTTTCTGATCCAGTCATAGCTGCTCACAGCTCGTCTGAGCTAGTTATAGTTGGTCTTAGATTGTTATGGCTTGTCCAAACTGGGCAGAGCACGTCTAAGCTTGTCAGAGCAGATCACAGCTCGTCTGTCCTAGTCATAGCTGGCCTTAGCTAGTCATAGCTTGTCTGAGCTGATCACAGCTCGTCTAAGCTAGTCATAGATGGTCTTAGCTAGTCATAGACTGTTCAAAACTGTGAAAGCTCGTCTAAGCCAGTCATAAATTATATATATCCTATATATATACATATCCCTATATATAGGTATATATAAATATGGAAATGGAATGTCAGTCTTTCTACATAACAGTTTCTGAAATTTTTAAATTTATTAAGGTTAGTATTTTGCTAAAATATTTTGCAAGTTGTTTAAAAATAAAATAACAATTTATTCCTTTTTCATTATTCCCTGATGCAAAGATTCAAACTAATCTGGGTCAAGTTTTGAAGTCTTCAAAATGGCTGCTCTAGAAATAAATATTTCATCACCTCTCTTTTCACTTGATCAGACGTATGTACTCTATTTACATTATTCTGATTGGTCTAATTCCATGCCTCTTCCAGATGACTCAGTTATCTCCCTTTAATTCAATCCTTCAAGCATTTGTTCCCGACAGCAGTAGCCAAGTATTGAATTCACAACTCTTTGATTTAAGTCACTGGATCCAACAAACGTCTTTATCCACTGGGTCATGTCTCCTTAAAATAAAAGCGAATAGTGTAAATAATTACAATACCTGATATTGGTATTTAAATGAGACCTCCCTACACGGTGGGATGTGACACAAGACCGGTCTTTTTTTTACGTGGGGCGTTCCGAGCCCGTAGACTTGGGCAAAAATTGCGCGTAGGCCCCGTATACACCGGGTTGGGTAGATGTCTACCTCCCCAGACGAGACTTTGTCCTTCAGCGTAGCCTCGCCTGGGTTCTTCGACCTGGAGGCAGAGAATCGACAAGCAGAGTTAACTGTAATTGTTAACTTCAATACCTCATACCAGAAATATCGACAGATATTGATCAAACTTATTTGGTTTTTTATTTTGGGCCAGTGAACAATGGGTGGGTTTTTTTAACATAGAGGACTAAAATAAATAATATTTTTTTTTAATTTCTGAAAGGGACTTATTTTTTATGGGCTGTATTGTCCATTTATGATTTTATCCGCACGCGGTGTCCAGTTAACGTTTTATAACAAAAATTAAATTCATTCTTTTCTTTATATCGTTCTGTTGAAAAAAAATGAACAAAATGATTTTTTAGCTATCCTCTGTGATGGAGAAAGCGCCAAAAAAACAATCGCCAGCGAGACAAAATGAAAATGAAGCCACCGTCTACTGATCCCAGCATTTTTTTTATCTCCCAATCGAGACGCCATCGCGCAAAAATTATTAATCCGTCATCGAAATATCAAAAGTTTTTCACAAAATAGGAGTAAAAATAATCTATTTCAAAACAGAAGAATATTCAACTATTTTTTTTTTCTTGACGTTTATCAGAATAAAACCAAAACGGTCGAAAATGTATCCGCACAAATCGCATCCCAAATCAACTACTTCCCCATTTTAAAGAAGAAAATAGCAATTCCATCCGGCCGCTTTCCATCACCCCGGCCGAGGCCCACGGGCTCGATTTGGGAAAGGAACGCAGCTGCATCCAAAACCCGTTCTGATGATGTCGTTTCTTGCTGCATGACGGAGGTGAAAAAGAACCAGCATTACATTTTTTATTGTCATTAATCATTAACTTTTCTTTTGTCAGATTCAAAATACTTTTTGAACTAAAATTAAAAAAAGTTCAAAAGAAAAACAATTTGAAACTGGAAACAGATGTAAGTTTATATAAAAAATCAAGCTCCCCCTTCCTTGTTTTTCTGTTATAAAGTTTGTATAATGCTCATAGTTGCTGGTCGTTTTTCTAAAAAAACAATGGAACAAAAGGTTGAGTGAAGATATTTAATTTTGATGAGAATACATTTTTTGGTACAGTTTTTCAATTAAACAAGTGTACAAACAAAAAGTGTTACATCTTTGAACCTAAAAAGGATTGTTCCATTAACAAACATTCTTGTTTAATGGATGGACAAGTCCATGTTTCAATATTAGATTGTAGAATTTAGGTTAGTCATTTTTTCAAACAACAGTTTTATTAAATTTATTAATGTTAGTATTTTGATTTTTCATGGTGTATAATGTTTTATTAAATATTTTAAATCTTTTCATTTTTCAGATCATTCTAATTTTTTTATTGATTCCAGGAACCAGTCTTGGATTATTTATGAAATAAATATTTTATATAAAAAAGAAAAAAAAAATTGCTTACGTAAATAACTTTTTCGGAAGTGGTACCAAAATTCATTAACATTCTTGCAGCAAGCCATTTTGATTAAATGGGGATCTTCTGAACTTGATAAGTTTATGAAGGGAAGGAGAAAAAAAAAAAAGATTGATTTTCAGACAATATTTATTTTTTGTGTCATAAAAATAATAAAAAATTTTTGTAGAAAAAATGAAAAATATAAAAAAATCCATTGTTTTAAAGTCATATTTTTTATTCATTTTTCAATTATATTGAATTTTTTTTGTATATATATATATTTCACATATATATATACTGGGGAATAATATAGAAAATTTTTTATTCTCAATATAAACATTAGCTTTTCTTGAAAGATTCAAACAAAAAGCCCATGGTATTGTTTTTAAAGTTATTTTTTAAAAAATTTTATAGTTCAAAAACCCAAAACAATCCTGAAATAAACGTTAAGTAATAAATAATATTTAGAGTTTCATATAAAACAATGTCAATATACCGGAGAATATATTTATTATATCCGGGTTTTCTCTTAGGATAATATTAGTCCAAACCAGAGAATGGTCTATTTTAATAAAAATATTAACACAAATCTAATTTGGGACCAGAAAATCTTATATCTTTCTATATCCGGGTTTGGTCTATTTTATATAAATTAACACAGGCTCTAATTTGGGACCAGAGAAAATATCTCTTATATCCGGGTTTTCTTATATCCGGGTTTGGTCTATTTTATATAAATTAACACAGGCTCGATTTGGGACCAGAGAAAATCTTTTTATCCGGGTTTGGTCTTATATCCGGGTCTATTTTTTTGATAAATTAACTGCTATATCTAATTTGGGACCAGAGAAAATCTAATTTGGGATATCCTCATTTCTTATATCCGGGTTTGGTCTATTTTATATAAATTAACACAGGCTCTAATTTGGATCAGAGAAAATCTCTTATATATATCCGGGTTTGGTTATTTTATTTAAATTAACACAGGCTCTAATTTGGGACCAGAGAAAATCTTAATCTTTTATCCGGTTTGGTCTATTTATATAAAGGTTTGGGACCATTTTTATATCCGGGTTTGGTCTATTTATATAAATTAACACAGGCTCTAATTTGGGACCAGAGAAAATTCTCTATCTTATATATCCGGGTTTGGTCTATTTTATATAAATTAACACAGGCTCTAATTTGGGACCAGAGAAAATTCTCTATATCCGGGTTTTTCTTATATCCGGGTTTGGTCTATTTTATATAAATTAACACAGGCTCTAATTTGGGACCAGAGAAAATCTCTCTTATATCCGGGTTTCTCTTATATCCGGGTTTGGTCTATTTTATATACATTAACACAGGCTCTAATTTGGGACCAGAGAAAATCTCTTATATCCGGGTTTGGTCTATTTTATATAAATTAACACAGGCTCTAATTTGGGACCAGAGAAAAATCTCTCTTATATCCGGGTTTGGTCTATTTTATATAAATTAACACAGGCTCTAATTTGGGACCAGAGAAAATATCTTTATATCCGGGTTTTAAATATCCGGGTTTTTACTATTTTATACATAATTAACACAGGCTCGAATTTGGGACCAGAGAAAATTTCTTTATATCCGGGTTTGGTCTATTTTATATAAATTAACACAGGCTCTAATTTGGGACCAGAGAAAATCTCTTATATCCGGGTTTGGTCTATTTTATATAAATTAACACAGGCTCTAATTTGGGACCAGAGAAAATCTCTTATATCCGGGTTTGGTCTATTTTATATAAATTAACACAGGCTCTAATTTGGGACCAGAAAATCTCTCTTATATCCGGGTTTCTCTTATATCCGGGTTTGGTCTATTTTATATACATTAACACAGGCTCGAATTTGGGACCAATTAAATCTCTCTTATATCCGGGTTTGGTCTATTTTATATAAATTAACACAGGCTCTAATTTGGGACCAGAGAAAAATAGATCTCTTATATCCGGGTTTCTCTTATATCCGGTTTGGTCTATTTTTGTATAAATTAACACAGGCTCGAATTTGGGACCAGAGAAAATCTCTTATATATCCGGGTTTGGTCTATTTTATATAAATTAACACAGGCTCTAATTTGGGGACCAGAGAAAAAATCTTATATCCGGGTTTGGTCTATTTTATATAAATTAACAAGGCTCTAATTTGGGACCAGAGAAAATCTCTCTTAAATCCGGGTTTGGTCTATTTTATATAAATTAACACAGGCTCGAATTTGGGACCAGAGAAAATCTCTCTTATATCCGGGTTTGGTCTATTTTATATAAATTAACACAGGCTCGAATTTGGGACCAGAGAAAATCTCTCTTATATCCGGGTTTCTCTTATATCCGGGTTTGGTCTATTTTATATACATTAACACAGGCTCTAATTTGGGACCAGAGAAAATCTCTCTTATATCCGGGTTTCTCTTATATCCGGGTTTCTCTTATATCCGGGTCTCTTATATCCGGGTTACACTGTAATATAATAAAAAATCACCCCCCACTCCCTTTGTGTTTGTATAATGCTCATAGTTTCTGGTCGTAAGATTACGGAAAACATTGGAACAAAATGTTGAGTGAGGAAGGGTTTAGTGACATGAGAACATGGATTGGCAATACAGTAGTTCAGTGTGACAAGTGTACGACCGAAAGTGTTACATCTTTGAACCCACTTTTTGCCACAGTTCCATGAACAGACATTCTACTCATAATGGATGGACAAGTCTAGGTTTCAATATTACTTATAGAGAAGGTTAATCATTCTTTCTAAATTAACGTTTCTTAAATTTACTAAGGTTAGTATTTAGCTAAAATGTTG
Source organism: Acanthosepion pharaonis (assembly GCA_903632075.3). Taxonomy (NCBI): domain Eukaryota; kingdom Metazoa; phylum Mollusca; class Cephalopoda; order Sepiida; family Sepiidae; genus Acanthosepion; species Acanthosepion pharaonis. The sequence goes on along the minus strand of CAHIKZ030001505.1, from coordinate 331,747 downwards.
TATAATATTTTATTACAGAAGTGGTTTCATTCCTCAGATCATTCTAATGGCCATATAATTAACACTGGGTACCTCGAGGCAGTGTAAAAAAAATAGCAAGCTTGTCTAGCTAGAACAATTACGACTGAGCAGTGAGTTTGGTCCTCACTGGGTGCCCCATACTTTCGCCCTTGTGACACATCTAAGATACGCTTGGGAAATAACTTCGGCCGCCTAGACGTAGTGTAATGGTTAGAAAGCTTGTCTTGTTAGATCAGTGCCCCATATTTTCGGCCTTGTGTCACATCTAAGCTACGCTTAGAAAATCAATAGTTAGGGCAACTCGAGACGGTGTAATGGTTAACAAGCTTGTCTCGCTAAAACAGTTACGACTGAATAGTGAGTTCGATCCTCACTGGATGACCCATATTTACGTCTTTGTGCCACATCTATACTACGCTTGGAAAATCAGTTTAATTAATATTGATTCCACGAATCAGACATTTTTTTAAAGGGTTTCACCCCAAGCAAGGCGGGAAGCCACTAGCACGCAAGGGGTTACAGAGAGTTGGAGCGAAAGCAAATAGGAGTGATAGAGGAAAGGATGAAGAGAAGGATAGTGGATAGATCAGGCTATCTGGAGACGTCAATTGGCATTACATTTGAATAGTTCGAGATTATAGCTAGCAGGGAAACAGGAAAAGGGGAGTGAGTTCCACAGGCGAGAAGTGCGAAACATGAAGCTATTGGAGTAGAAGAGACAGCTACATTTTACAGTTTCGACAGTGATAAGGCTTAGAGAATTTATGAAATAAAGATCATTTACATTATTTACATTATTCAGACTATTGTCCTAATTTTTGTCGCCATATTTATTACAACTTTTCGGCCGTTATACGCTCCGACCTTCTTCAGGTGGTTGGAATGTCGACAGGAGATAACTGATAACTGACATCCATTAAACATGGCACGTGGAACTAGAACAGTCTACCCCAGTGAGAAAAGTAACTACCATTCCAACTACCTGAAGAAGGCCGGAGCGTACAACGGCCGAAACGTTGTAATAAATATGGCAACAAAGATTAGGACAATAGTCCGAATAATATAAATAATGTACATAATACCTCATCTCAGAAATATCGACAGATACTGAAAGGTCGAAACGTTGTAATAAATATGGCGACAAAGATGAGGAATATAGTCCGAATAATGTAAATAGTGTACATAATACCTCATCTCAGAAATATAGACAGATATGATTTAGGCCGAAACGTTGTAATAAATATGGCGACAAAGATGAGGAATATAGTCCGAATAATGTAAATAGTGTACATAATACCTCATCTCAGAAATATAGACAGATACTGAAGGGCCGAAACGTTGTAATAAATATGGCGACAAAGATGAGGACAATAGTTCGAATAATGTAAATAATGTACATAATACCTCATCTCAGAAATATAGAAAAAGATCTTTTATGTAAAAAAAAATATATGCTCACGTAAAGCTCTTGGTAACATTCTTGCAGAAAGCCATTTTCATTAAATGGGAATCTTCGGAACTTGATAGTTGCTGGTTGGTAAAACTGTAAGGGAAACACTGGAACAAAAGGTTGATTGAAGAAGGGTTTAGTCACATGAGCACATGGATTGACAAGTGTACGACTGAAAAGTGCTACACCTTTGGGACCCACTTTTCGCCACTGTTCCATGAACACCCGTTCTACTTATAAGAAGTCCAGGTTTCTTCGTGGTTTATATTTCAATACATAGCAGAAACACCAGAACAGATATAGCAGAAATCTGTCTCTCCTGGCGTGAAAATTTAAGAATTATTTAAGCAAAAGGTACCCAGAATGGGTACTTAATGAAAGATATAAAAATAAAATGAAATAAAACAACAGAAATCTATTCAATACACCTAAACAAAAAAAAAAATTATCTATTCTCCGTACTAATCATCCCTCACGTCCAGCATTTCAGACGTAACCCCACCCACAACATCCCGTATCCCTCAGGGGAAAAGGAGCATAATTCACAAATTCAATCAGGATCAGAAGGCCACAATCAACGAAATGCGACTGAAGGCCGGACTTGATGATTTCCTCTGGGAGCAAAGAACGTTACCTATTCATACGCCAGCCTTACCTGTCCAGTCTCCAAGGCGCATGCGTGAACTACAGTTTTTGAAAGAAATATATTGTTAAATTCGTCAGACAGAGGTGAAGATCCGGCAAAGAAAACGCCAACAAATGAAAAGAGAGAAGAAACGGGAGTCTTAGAGAGAAGGCTAATGGAAGAAGAAGAAAAAAATGGAGAGATATTTAGAGAGAGAAAGGAGAAAGAAATAGTGAGAAAAAAAAGGAGGAGAATAAAAAAAAAAAAGAGAGAAAAAAGATGAGATCAAGAGTTAAAAAAAAAAAAGAAGATAAAGCCTAAACGGGAAAGAGAAGAGAAGCAAGAAAGTGACAGAGAGAGTGAATGAGAGTTAGAAATAGAGAAAAAGAAAAAAAGAATATAAAGAGAGAGAAGAAAAGTGAAAGAGAAAGAGAAAGTGAATCAGATGTAGAGAGAGAGATAGAAAAGAAATATACCGGGTGTAACAGCAAAATTGTCCATCCCACAAAATGTTTAATATCTAAAAAAAAAAAAAAAAAATCACTAAACTATTTGAGTTTCTTTTTTGCAGGCTTTCAAATAAGACGTTTAGCCATCTTGACAGCATATATCGTAAGAATCACAGAAAAGAAACCTTTGATTTATTCAACTACAAAGCGAACAGGTTAAAATTGTTTTATGTTCGCCTCATGGTTTTCCAAATTGAGCAATGGTGGGAGGAAAAAGATCATTCAACCTTTAGTAATGGTACCAAGATTCATACTCTGGCTTCAATCTTCAAAGTCCATTCAGAAACCATCAAGAGAACGGAGAATAAGTTTTTAAAAGAGGGAACAGTAAAGAGGAAAACTAATCGTTAATATTAATTGGACAGCAGAGTTCCAATGTCCGTTATATTCACTTACGCGCAAATAGCCAAAGGAAAGGGTATCAATCCACATTTCCCCCAGCTATGGGTTAATTAGTAACACACTAAATCATTATTATCTAAAAAAACGGATTATATATCTTACTGTACCTTCTCTTCATTATATATATATATATATATATATATATATATATATATATATATATATATATATATATATATATATATATATATATATATATATATATATATATATATATATATATATATATATATATATATATATATATATATATATATATATATATATATATATATATATATATATATATATATATATATATATATATATATATATAAACGGTTAATGGATATCGGCTTGGATTGTGGAATCTCAGATCCGAGTTCGAATCCACTACATTCACTTACGTGCTAATACCCTTGGGAAAGGTATGAATCTTCTTCTCCCTCCAGCTATGGGTTAAATAGCAGGACAGACTGGGTTCTATAGCCTTGGATGGCAACTGGTCTAGGAGAAGGACAACTCTGAATTCAAAACCTGAGTGGGGGGTCGTTTGGGGACCTTGTGGCACTTAGTGCACCAGATCTCTCTATTCGGCCCTCCAAAAAGTGTGGATGGTCCTGCACGAAACCTTCACCACTATAATCGAATCTCATGTGCCGGTGTCGGGCTGTCAGTTCCCTGGAAACTGATCTGCTTGAACCTCATACGTCGAACCCGACGGGAGAATCGATTTTATATATATATATTATTAATAGAAATCTTATAAGTGTAAGAAACTATACTCTTTCGGAAGCCAGTCTTCCCTGACGATCCGCTTAGGTGAGACCTTGATAGGTTTGTCTGGCTCTCTAGATTTAACTAGGTTATATATATATATATATATATATATATATATATATATTACCAGCAATGCATTTTCGAAATAAAAATTTACTAGCAATAAAAATCTTGTCGGCATTAAATAACCCATTGAGGTTGAGATGCCGTAAAACAAGTCAAACTAAACCAAATGACATCATGACTAAATTGGATATCAAATGTAACTCAAAGAGAAAATAAGGACTTAATCAAGATGTTGATATTCCACACTACTTCAAATGAAAATAAGAAGGAAACCTCTTCAATAGTAGAAAGATTAACAGCTATTGGACATGGAAAGTCTGTCCAGTTAATGAATACGTAAATGTTTCCTTATACGGAAACGGCTAATACTACCTGTGCATCAGCATTCTTGCATCAAAATCGACGATGTTAAGAGTCGAGAAAACGAATCGGGTGTCAAGAAGAGGCTGGAGGCGACCATTTATTTCCTGCATCGAACTTTCGCCGACCTTCTGCTGAAGTTTTGGCCGGAGTTCCCATTCAGCTATTTCCCCGACATCTATTAACGTATTCTTTTCTTCCAAACCATTTTACATGAAGACATTTTGATGGAAATAAGCGCGGACAATATTCGTTAGGGCGTCTGAATTGGCTGCCTTTGAGCGTCAGCGGAAGAGTTACGAAGGCACACGATTTTAAGGCAGCAATATTAGGTTACGCTGATCCCTCAGGTGAGTAGGGACGGTGTCTGATTGAAAATCACTACGCTAAATTGCCTTTTTTATATGCGCTATTCAACTCTGCACAGATCTATCTATCTATTTCAGTGTATTTCTTTCTTTCTTTCTTTCTTTTTTCTTTCTTTCTTTCTTTCTTTCTTTGTATCTATCTATGTATCTCTCTCTCTCTATTTCAGTCGATTCATATCTCTATCTATCTCTATCAGATTATTCGTATCTATCTATCTATCTATCTATCTATCTATCCATCTATTTCTTATGTATTTTTCTTTCTTTCTATCTTTGTATCTATCTATTTATCTCTCTCTCTATTTCAGTCGATTCATCTCTCTCTCTCTATCAGATTATTCGTATCTATCTATCTATCTATCTATCTATCTATCTATCTTCATCTAATTATGCCTGTTCATATCTATCTATCTATCTATCTATCTATCTATCATATCTATCTATCTATCTATCTATCTATCCGTTTCTTATGTATTTTTCTTTCTTTCTTTGTATCTATCTATGTATCTATCTCTCTTTTCAGTCGATTCATACCTATCTATCTATCTATCTATCTATCTATCTATCTATCTCGATGTATTTCTTTCTTTCTTTCTATATATGTATCTATCTCTCTATTTCAGTCAATTCATATCACTCTCTATCTATATCAGATTATTAGTATCTATCTATCTATCTATCTATCTATCTATCTATCTATCTATCTATCTATCTATCTATCTCAGTCCAAGTAAAAGTTAGCCTGAGAGTCTCTATTGTAGGATTAATTTCGAGTTTGGAAACTCATCCTACTTTTGGGAAACTCTTCACACATTATTAATTAATAAATTTTCTCCCACCGTCATTTTATTCCACTTTCTACCTACGAACGTCTTCGATTTTTTCTTAATTACTTTTTCAATAACGGCCTTGCGTCTTAGTGGCCTTATCGCCTAGCTTGGGGTGAAATGATTAACAAAAAGACAAACACGACGAAGTTTGATGAAAAAGTATTGGGACTGCTATAATGTTAGCGCCGATAAAGTGCGTAGAATGAGGCCGCTTCATATAGACTGACATTGGACGTTATAACGTTCTTGCTTATTTCCCTTGCTGTACTTGGAAGGAAAGTGTGTAGAGTGTGGTCGTCTCTCTACTCCACAGTGGCTATGGCTTATGCAGCAGTTTTAGGCCAAGCGCAACATTCCCCAATTCAGAAAAACATCACATTCCCCAGATCAGTTTTCATGGAGAGTGCTTAGATGAAATACACTCCTCAGTTCCATCAGTTCTAACCTTCACGCCCATGCCACGCCCATGCCACGCCCATTGTATGTAACCACCATCATTCCCTTCGTATTCGATTGGTTAGATATAAATTCCAACGAGCAGCTTCTTACCACGAACCATGACTTGGTGGAACCGACTCCCAAGAGGATGCTTCTCCGATCACTACAATCTTAACTTGTTCAAGTCTAGGGTCAACCATTATCTTCCCCACCTATCCGCATAAACTGTCTCTTCCTCTGCAGTCCTCTATCTGATTTGTGGAACCGACTCCCAAGAGGATGCTTTCCCTGATCACTAAAATCTCAACCTGTTCAACTCTAGGGTTAACTGTTATCTTTCAAACATATCCGCATAAACTGTCTCTTACTTTGTAGCCCTCTACCTCGAGTGGCCCTTGAAGCTTGTATAAGTTAAACATCATTGTAAAAAATTAAAATCTCACCTCTTGCGAATTTTTCCTTTTTTAAAACTCAAATCTAACTTGAAAGGAACAAAATTTCCATACATCGAGGAAATCCAAGTGAATGCGACGGGGGCAGAGTCTGGCTAGCTCCCAAAATGGTGTTCCAGGAATGCTTACCTCAGTGGAAACGACATTGGATAACGACAATCATTACTATTGATACAATCATATGCTCTCCTTTACGAAGTTATGGATCCAAATTATTTCGGTGAGAGTACAATCCTGTGAGTGTGTTGTTCATATGAACTTATTTAAATTCCTAGAGGTTTTCTCCTGTTGCAGGCATTACCAGTAATAGAATCATATTCTCCAATTTAAAATGCTGAATTTAAAGATTTGGGTAAAAGCAGAAAGGACGCCGTTAAGGGCGATTTTTTCTTTGTTGTTGAATTCTTACCATTTCGTATTAAAAAAGAACGTCATTTGTAAAACAGAGAAAAATGAAAGAGAAGCAAAAGAAACAGGCTATTTCTGTTTTAAAATATGTTTAACCCTAGAAAAAGGTTACTGAATGAGGAATAACCAAAACGGAGGTTGGAAATGAAATAGTAATGTGTCTATATTTCTGAGGTGAGGTATTATGTACAATATTTACATTATTCGGACTATTGTCCTCATCTTTGTCGACATATTTATTACAACGTTTTGGCCCTTCAGTATCTGTCTATATTTCTGAGATGAAGTATTATGTACACTATTTACATTATTCAGACTATTGTATTCATCTTTGTCGCCATATTTATTACAACGTTTCGGCCTTTCAGTATCTGTCTATATTTCTGACATGAGGTATTATGTACACTATTTACATTATTCGGACTATTGTCCTCATCTTTGTCGCCATATTTATTACAATGTTTCGGCCCTTGTACGTTCTGGCCTTCTTCAGGTGGTTGGAATTGGGGAGATAATAATGGTTTTAGTAACACAAGTTTTACTAATTAACCCATATTCGGAGGAGAAGAGATAGATTCATACAATTCCCAAGGGTATTTGCGCGTAAATGATTGAAAACAAACTCAACTGGTACTGAAACTCTGCTCTATTATTAACAGCACCTGATATTCCTAAGCGGTTACCCATCAAGGTAGTGGCCAGGCTCGACGTTGCTTAACTTCGGTGAACGTACGGTGTTTCTACGTGATGCGGCCGTAAACCAGGCGGTTTGATGCGGATATCGATACCAGCTTTGCAGAAGAATATTTTGAAATGATGCAATAGATACATTGGGAAAAAGACAACGATTGTTTATTGCCTTTTAGCTGACAGGCACTTCTTAATATGGGCATCTCCCGGCACGTACTTGTTCCGTTTGAGAGAATTCCTATATTAAGGAAAAATAAGTAAATCCCTGACACCGAGACACAAAACCATAAAGCCATTGCTCAACGTAATCCATTAGAAATCTCCCTGGATATCTCATGCTTGTTTGAAATCATCAAAAACTGAGGGACTCCCATCTTACACCCGCTATTACAAGCAAACACTAGCCAGACTAGCTTCTCTACTCACTAATCTCCCGTTCTTATATCGGCTTTACAGGTCGATAAATTGAAACATGGTGGATGGAGTCGAAGAAGAGAAAGTCCTATTGTCAATCGCCCTTTGATTTTCTCGTCTTACAGTCTCCTCATCAAGCCGTTGTCTTACCGGACATCGGTTTTATGTCAACGTGCTTGAAAAAAAGGTCAGGGAAGGGTTGCTTTCCTAAGCAGGAATTTTTCGTTTTCCAACGTTTTGATTCCACCTGATTCTTTTTCTTTTTTCCTCAGCTATGCGTGTTCTACATCCGGTTAGCGCAAATAAGTTATAGATACACGCAATTTGATGTCCCGATGTGCGCATGCACGAACGGAAGTACGGCTCGAAATAATATCTTTTTTTTTTTGCATGGACATATCAGCTAATTTTTTCTTCGATTTCTTTTTTTTTTTCATTTTCATCGTCTCCATTTGGATTTTTCTCTCTTCAAATTTGAAAATGACTTTCATTCTATACAATATTAGTTTGACATTTTTTTTTTCTGCATTTTCCACCTTTTTTGCAACATTTTCTCATTCATCAAAATTTCTTTTATTTTCTGTCTTTTTTCTGCCATACAAATTGTTTCGTTCGTTCATTATATTACATGATCCGTTCTTTGTTTCTTTGTTTCTATCTATCTATCTATCTATCTATCTATCTATCTATCTATCTATCTATCTATCTATCACAGTCGTTTCATTATCTATCTATCTATCTATCTATCTATCTATCTATCTATCTATCTATCTATCTATCATTCCAGACTATTCGTATCTATCTATCTATCTATCTATCTATCTATCTATCTATCTATCTATCTATCTATCTATTATTCCAGACTATACGTATCTATCTATCTATCTATCTATCTATCTATCTATCTATCTATCTATCTATCTATCTATTATTCCAGACTATTCGTATCTATCTATCTATCTATCTATCTATCTATCTATCTATCTATCTATCTATCTATCTTAATTTCTTTCCTAATTATTCTGTTTATTTGTTTGTTTCTTTTTACTATATAGTCTTCCATTTTTCTTTTTTTCTTTCATTTCAGCACATCGTTTTTTCTTTTCTTTCTTTTTTCTTTCTTTCTATAGTTTTGTTATATTGACATACTTTTTCCTTTTTTCTTTCCTTCTGGCATATCATTCATTCTTTCGTTCTTTCGATTTGCCATATATACATTATTTTCTTCTTTTTTTTCCCCTTTCCTTCTGATATTTCGCTCATTCTTCTTTCTTTCTTTTTAGTATGTAGTCCTTTTTTCTTTAATTTTGGCATATTTCCCTTTCTTTCCTTCTTTCTTTCTTTCTTTCTTTATTCTTTCTTTCATTCTTTCTTTCTTTATTCTGTGATATCGTTCTTTCTTTCTTTTTCGTACATAGTCCATTTTTTTAATTTTGTCATATTTCATCCTCTTTATCTTTTTTTCTTTCTCTCGTTTTGCTATATAGACCATTATTTTACTTTTATTTTTGGATATCGTTCTCTCTTTCTTTTTGGTATATAGTCTTTTTTTCTTTAATTTTGGCATATTTCCACTTTCTTCTTTCTTCCTTTTTCTTTCGTTTTGCTATATGGATCTCCTTTTTTTACTTTTATTCTGGCATATTTTACTTTCTTTCTTTCTTTTTGGTAGTCTTTTTTTCTTTATTTTTGGCATATTTCCCCTCTTTCTTTCTTTCGTTTTGATATATTGACCTTCACTTTTTCTTTTCTTCTGGCATATCGTTCTTTCTTTCTTTCTTTTCTTTTTCTTTCGTTTTGCCAGATAGACTTTTTTTGTTTCATTTTCGCATATCATTCATTCATATTTTCTTTCTTTGATTTTGGCATATCTCCCCTTTCTTCTTTATTTCTTTTTGCCATGTAAACTTTCATTTTTTTTCCTTTTTTCTTTCATTCAGGAAGATCGTTCTTTCTTTGATTTTCGTCTATTTCTCCTTCCTTTTTAATTATTTTCGTTTTTTCTTTCATTCATTTTGTATTATAGACCTACATTTTCCATTTTTTTTTCTTTTAGAACTTCTTTTTTTAATTTTAGCATGATTCTCTTTTTGCATTTCTTTTTGGTATATTTTTCTTTCTTTCTTTCTTTCATTCTTTCTTTCTTTCTTTGTGTCTTTCTTTTTTCTTTCTTTCTTTCTTCAGTCTTTCTTTTTTCTTTTCTTCTTTCCGCCTTTCTTTTTTCTTTCCTTCCTTCTGTCTTTTTTTCTTTCCCTCTCTTCGTCTATTTTTCTTTCTTTCTTTCTGTTTTTTTCTTCGTTTTACCATACAGTCTTTCTCTTTTTTTCTTACATTTTGCCATAACTTTCTTCTTTGTTTCTTTATTCCTTCAAACTTTCCTTTATCTTTTCTTTCTCTTTTTCCCTTCAGTGAATTCCATGCTGTAAACGCAAACCATTTCCGTATACGGGTAGATAAAAAGCGAAGTGACTGACACACAGACATCCAATTACAATCCAAGTTTACCAAACACATCTGGCTCTCTTGGGGTGGGGGACATGACAATTCTAATATTGAATATCCATTGTGGACATGCGAAAGTCGAGGCTATCCAATATAGGATCGATAATCCGTCATAAAACATAGCATTTTTTAAGACTTACGTGTTGATTGCTATTAGTATTCATTGAAATATATATATATATATATATATATATATATATATATATATATATATATATATATATATATATATATATACATTTTTGTATTTAAACCCATCATCTGTCATGAGCCCCATTTGGGGATCTGTTAAAATTAAATTCACTACATGTTATTCCTTGTATTTACGTTGAATTGCTTACATACATTGCATTTCAGAGGTATATTTTACAACATTTAGCCTTTAACGTTTTTATTATGAGCCGTAACTAATCATAGAAGACTTTTTTTGTCGCAATTTTACACTTCACGAGTAGAAAAATAATGACTATTGCGAAAAGTATTTTTTATTATTTCTAATCAATATTATTTTTTGATGTTATATATACATATATATTTTATGTTCTAGTTTCTATAAAGTTCCAAAGTAATATTCAATATTCTAATAAAATTTTAATATTGTATGTTGTTTTAACTCCTAAGACACCTGTCTGGGTCAAAAATGCACATTATAAAATTTGGTAGTTAATGGGTTAATAACGTGAAATGAGGTGAGGTTTTCTGTGATGACCTTACGGGGTGTACCCGAAAAGGCTGTGAATATTCATATTCATGGTTAGAAATGTTAAATGTGCTCTGAAAATGGTAAACAGAGAACTTGATGGACGAAGAGAAATATCAACTCAATATGGCAATGATAATAGTGAAATTTGGCGTTTCCTGATAAGGAAATATACTACATCCATTGCCCAAATTGCAGGACATCCTTCCGGCGTCTTGCTTTGCAGTGAATTTTGATCTTGGAAAAATGAAAAGAAATATCAATCATTCTCATCTAACTCCCTGAAGCCTGTTATTATATTTTCTCTAAAGTCTTCTAATTCTCTTTCTCACTCAGTAGCCGCTTGAGTTTTGAGGGATTTATTAAATCATACACACTAAATTCTGTTCTATACCAACGGTCTTTTCTTTGGCGTATTTCACAAATGGATTTCCATTCAGACTTCTTGATTTCCAGTCAATTTGGTTCATCAAGCATTTATATATATATATATATATATATATATATATATATATATATATATATATATATATATAAAACATTAGGCAGCATATGATTTACATACAAAAGAAATAATCACACATAGAATCAATCAGAAGTATTAATGTGATTATTGGCGACATCCATCGCTAGAAAACATAATATATGCATTAAAATCCTGTTCATCCATAGTGCGAGTTTGATCCTTGTCGATAAACTTGTTGTCTGTAGTTTTCAGTTTATTTGATGTTAAAATGCTAGTACTTACGAATAGTCTTCTATTCATCATCAGGCATGTGTTTTTTTTCCTTATAAAATCAAAAACTTGAGACGATATACCTGTAATTCTACCGAAAGATGTTTTTTGAATTCTAGCTGTTCGGTTGTACTCTCTTCCTACGGACGAGGGAACCGTCAAGGAGGCTACGCTGAAGGGCGGAGTCTCCTTCGGGAGGTAATTTTACAGGTATAACCCGTTTATACGGGTTCAATGGAAAAAAAAATTTTGGCTGACGGGCTTGGAATGCCCATGTTAAAAGGCCTTGTATCACATGACACCCTCAAATAAACTGACTGAAATATCGTCAGACAAGGGGTTTGTCTGACGAAGGATCAAAACCCAGGGTCACAAACTCACATCTATCCAACCAAATATGTTAGCTCTATCTCTGATATTGAACGCTTTCTAATAAGTACCGCGCATATAATATATAAATAATTATATATATATATATTTATTTATATTTATATACACTATTCACACATATATATATATATATATATATATATATATATATATATATTTATTAGATAAAAAAAATATAAAATTTATAAATTTATTTTTTTTAAAAAAAAATGTAAAAAAAAAAACCAAAAACCAACCGATAACTTATCAAAAATTTATTTTTCTGGGAAATTTTTAAATTAATTTATACATTGAGATGAAATATTTAAATGTTCCATAAATATAAAATCAAAATCTAGGTCGCACAATATATTTCATTTCAAATATATTTATATATATATATATCCTAATATATTGATCCCCTGGGGCCTTCCTTTGTAAAAACGAAAATGCTTACTCATCATGGAGAGACAAATGAAAATAAATTTTAAAACCAAAACCTTGCAGTTCGTTCATCCACAGCACTATCCCTAAACGCTTGACATATTTTAGGCGAAAGGTTTGGAATGTTGATAATATAAACTTTGAGTATGGTAAAATAAAAACAGCCCCGAACGAAATCTCTAGACACTTTAAAAATCCTTCTCACAAATGTTCGGCTTATAAAAATGGTAACAAAAAATAAAAACACAAATTTTTTTATAACATTATATGTTCCTACTTCTTTTAATGTCCGAATTTTTAAACAATTGCTATGTATTTCAAATATATTTCAAAAATCATTTAATGACTAATAAAAAAAAACAGAACTTTTTGGTTATGCTTGTAAATTTGTACTACAATATATATATATATATATATATATAAGCATATATATATATATATATATAAATCCATATATATGTATAACATGTAAATCTCTTTTCTCTCTCTCTTCTATATATATATATATATATATATATATATATATATATATATATATATATATAATGTGTGTGTGTGTGTGTGTAGAATTTTTTATTATATATTAATTATATATATACTTGTAGTATAACCTCAATTTTGACTGGTGTTTCATTATTGGGAATTTTTCTCTTCAATTTTTCAGTAAATTTTAGTTTATTGCTCACCCTATCTGTAATCAATATTTTGGACAACATTTGGGTGAAGAAATTCTTTGCATTCCTCAAATCAGGGTTAACAGCATATTTAAAGATTTTTTTGAGAATCACCCTGAAATTTTTGTTTTTTATGATAATAAATTTAATATTATTGTAATAATTTAAACTATTTATTTTTTTAAATATTTTATAAAGGATATATATCCAAAAAACTTATAAAAAAGTTTATGTTGCTGAGAGTTATAAATTTTGATTAAGTTTACATGCCATTTTGGCGCCAAAAATTTGAACTCAAAACCGGAACTGAAAAATTATCTTTCAACAAAACAAATTTCAAATCAAAATTGTGGCCTGATATTTCAGTAAGCTATATATATATATAACATCCGATCAAATATATATTCATACATACACAGTTGACTTTGAGAAATTTATATATATATATGCATTTACTTATTGGAAATCTGCTCAGTGTTCTATCCTAGAAAACATCCATTGATGTGAGTTTGCGATTGTCTAATGATCACGAATTCTTTAGAAACCCGGGGTTTAAACAAAAATCAAATCAATATAACTAAGTTTATATATTACATATATATATATATATATATATATATATATATATATATATTTATATATATTTCTTTATTCCTTTTTTGAATTTTTTTCAAAATCCCATATCATTTATTTTATAGTTGAATATTAAATAATTTTATCAAATCAATTTCTTTGTTTTATATTGTTTTTATTTTGAAGATTTCCTCAATAAATAACTGAAAATGTTTAAAAAAAAATAAAAAAAAATTTTAAACTCTCCTTTTTTCTTAAACTTCGGAAAATAATGTCTAAGCATCATGCCCTTTTATTCCACCCTCTATGTCAACTTATATAAATTTTATATATTGTAAAAAGTGTAAATTTTAAATTCATTTTTTCATTTCACCTTTGAAAGTGAAGTCTGAAGACACAGAAAATAAAATAAATCTCTGGTGAAATAAATTATTGGAATGAAGCCTTAAAGTGGTCTGTTTTTCATTTAAATTAAATTATTCGCTCTGACTTAACATTGAGCTCTCAGCATTTCATCCTCAGTAATAATAATGTTTTTTTTGTTTAAAAATATGATTCCTTCGCTACATAAGAAAATCTCATGTTTCGAAAATGAGAAGCGTTGTCAAAATCATCCAAATAATTATTAAAATTAAGATGAATTGAGGTATTTAGCTTTCATTTCTTCTTTAAGTAAATATGGAGCAACAAATTAGTCTTCTTTCCTGTAATGAAAACGAAAATACTAAGGAACTCCAGATTATGCACACAACGTGTTTCATTTTATATTTTTCTGCATACAATAACGTTTATATATATATATATATATATATATATATATATATATATATATATATATATAATTTCATTTGAATGCGACAAAAAGTGCTTTTATTTAGTTTTTTTTACAATTTCTCATTTTAATCTAATAATTTTTTTTTTTTTAGGTGATAAATTTTTTTAAAAGTGTCCGAAATGTACATTTATTTAATCATTGAAAATGGCTAAATGTATAAACCCAATTATCGAAAAAACATTCGGATAGTTTTTTTTAATTTATCATCCGAAAATCAAAAATTATTATTTGATCGCACGAAAATTGTTCTATTCGAAAAAATAAAAGATGTCCATTGTCTGTTGTATTTAATGGAATTGAATTCAAAAAGAATATTGCTGCTAAAAAAACAAAAAATTCTATATATATATATATATATATATATATATATATATATATATATATATATATATATATATATATATAAAAAATTATAGATTGCAAAATTAAAATTCAGGATTAAATAAAATTTTGACAATGGCTTTGAGAAATACTATTGTGTTCTTGAAATATTCACCTTCCAGAAATGGGCTTAAAAGCAAACTGGCTTTGATGGAAAATTCTAACGTGATCCATTTGTCTTTTGTAGCCGGATAATCGTTGTCTGTCACACAAGATGAAGCCGTTTTCCTGGATTTCACTTTGTTTATATTTGAATACTATAAAAAAATAATGTATGATTTTGTTCAAAATGTTATTCTTGAAATTGATTTAGAGTAACAGTAATTGCAGAAAATAAAAAAAAAAAAAATTCAATTATGTCATTACGCAATTTCACCACTGTCAGCAAAAATAAAACTGTTTTGGGGGCTGACATTTCTTTTTTATATTTATTTTTGTATATTTTCTTTTTTTTTATTTTTTTTTAATCATTTCTTCCCATGCAAGGCAGTAAAGCCACTAAGACGCAAGGGTTAAGTAAGAATGAAATAATAAGGACCAGGCTAAAAATTTATTAATTTTTAGAAAAATTGGTTTTTATAAAAAAAAAAAAATTAGAAAAAAAAAGATATCGATGGACATTGCATTTTCCTTTTTTGAAGATCAATTTGGCTAGAAATATCGAATTAAGAAGTCCGTTTTTAATCGATTCACGTAAAAAAAAATAAATTTTTTCAAATTTATGATGATATAAAAAGGTGAACCATTTTAAGGAAATTATGAACAGGATTTCAAAAATAATGAAAAAGAAAATGACGATTGATATTACATTTAAATTTTTACGATCATATTTTTTTGGAAACTATTCTCCGGAAAATATATTTCAAAAGCAAGAAGTGAATATTCTAAAATATATACATATTATTCTATCTATAATATAATAATAATAATAATAATAATAATAATAATAATGGACTCTTCCGTCGGTTTCGACGTATGAGGATCTGGCAGCTTATTGATTCACTTATGAAAGTTTGTGCGATAATCTTAAGTGGCATATAAGACTTGCTAGTGATTTACAAAAGAGGCCACATATGGAGCAAGTGTGAGGATTGTGAGATGAGATCACTGTTAGATTGGCTGACCTTTTAGATCTTGCTCTCGCAGAAGATGATTCAGACAAGCAGATTGAAAATTGCCGAATCCACTAAAACACGTTGATCTCCATTCTAGCCGCTCCAAAGCTAAGCTCTCAAGGGTGTTATGTGGTATATTGACGGCTGACAAGTTGCTTTTCAGCTTGTCTTTGTATCTTAGCCATGGGCATCCTACATTCCTGTAGCCCTGATCTAACTGGCTGTACATTAGGATCTTGGGTATCCTATCATCAGACATTTTCAAGACATGACTAGTCCAGCGTAACTGAGACTGTATGATAAAAGTCTCGATTCCTCCAATATTACACCTGTTAAACAAGTTTACGTTATATATATATATATATGAATAAAAATGACAATAGGAAAACTGGTAATTGCTGGCGCGTTTCGTCCAATGTGGACTTTATCAAAGCAAAATACGAAATGAATATAATTTAACATGGTAACTAATAAAAACAAAAACTGAATGTTCCTAGCAGCTGGAATGTAGAGAATATTGTCAGTGTATCTGTGTTGATGTATTCAACCATTTTCTTTCGATTTTATGAATCTGTTGTGTATATTTGTTTGTAAGAGCAGTAATTTTGTTAAGAAAGGTGAAATGGGGAAAAAAAACCTGGGCGTCGATTAATATTTGGGTAATATTCTATGGCGGCACTCTCTAGAAGTTTCCTTCTGAGTGAGTTATTTTATTTTTTTATGAGCGTAGCATTTTTAAAATCAAAATCATTGTTGAATTTATTTTTATGTATTACTAGTGCATTAGCTAAGTTGTCTTTTGTGAGGTCTTTTTTGTGCTGATAAATGCTTTTTTTAAAAACTTCTACTTGTTTCTACAATATATTGGGATGAACAGTTTTGGCAATTTATTTTATAAATGCCTGCTTCAGAAATATTATTGCTATTAATGTTTCAAGATCTGAGTATATCCATAATGGTTTTGGAAGTGTTTGTGACTATTTCAAAATTATTTAGATGGGATAGGTTATTCTGGATCGTGGACGTGGCAGAATTGGTCGGTAGTATTATGTATCTGTTTTCATGGGATTTACTATTGCGGATTATGTTATTAGTTTTGTTTCGGTTGTATATTTTGTATGCCTTTCTTCTCTGACAGCCATAACTGGATTCTATTACTTGTGAGGTATGGTGCACAGTCCTGTTGCCAGCAGTGTTTTCCAGCAGACATGATCTTGAACCAGAGAAGCACTACCTCCTCAAGGCACTTGATGTAGGCATCTCTGTTGACTCTGAGGCTCTGTGGGAAGATGAATGAGAGCATAACTTCGCCATCACTAGTGATCACTCCAAAACACCTTCGTTATCAACATTGAACTCCTCCAACTCTTTTCAAATCCTCTCTCACTGTCCCCAGATTAACAGTCTAACACTGTTCGGATTGGAGTTTCCGGTGGATATGTCAAGCAGTGCAGTATACCGTTTTCAGATTTCTGGTGGAGTGATTTGCATCAGGGTGCTCTTTTTCTCATCGACGGTTCCCAACTGTCCCTACTATGCTGTGTAGTCGAGAAAATCAAAAACAAACAATGCGCATGCGCGAAATTAAAAATATAAAATGGCGACAATTTACCCATAGCACTCTGTATATTTACCATACTAAGACCATAAAACGAACACCAATAAAAAGAAAACGACATTAAATTTACAAATTAAAACAATTCAATATTATTTCATATCTAAAATATCAGCACTGATCACATATTTGTTATAAGACAGGGCACACAGTATAAGACGGTATAAGACAGGGCACACGGTATAAGACGGTATAAGACAGGATACACAGTATAAGACGGTATAAGCCAGGATACACAGTATAAAAGGGTATAAGACAGGCACACAGCATAAGACGGTATAAGACAGGGCACACAGTATAAGACGGTATAAGAAAGGATACACAGTATAAGACGGTATAAGAGAGGGCACACAGTATAAGACGGTATAAGACAGGATACACAGTATAAGACGGTATAAGACGGGGCACAGTATAAGACGGTATACGACAGGGCACACAGTATAAGACGGTATAAGACAGGATACACAGTATAAGACAGGGCACACAGTATAAGACGGTATAAGATAGACACACACCGTTAACAGGATTAAAACTAAGTTCATGATTTATTTTCGTTTCTAAGATGTTTTACTTGTGTCAGGGTCCTGAAGGTTTGAGATGTCATATTTTCTAGGAGATGGTTGATGTTGAATTTTTGTAAATTATAAACAGAGCATTTACTTAAATATTTGTATCTATAAAAAGAATGTATAAACATAAAAATGTCTTAAAATAATTGTCGGACTTGTGTGACGTCATTTGTTTACATTTGACACGCCATGAGCAGATATGAATGTACGTGAGAGATTCATGGATGATTAAAGTTTAAAAGCTGTAAATTCAACCTTGCTAACCGATCGATCCTCTGTGGCGAAATCGGTCAAAGCACGTCAGGCTATATGACGGTTCCGTATAGGATACAGGTTCGATTCCTGTCGGAGGACGAATATTTTCTATGAAAATTTCTCGGACATTCAGGCCGGTAAATGTTATTTAATACTGTTTATTATAAACGGAGCATTTACTTAAATATTTGCATCTATAAAAAGAATGTTAAACATAAAAATATCTTAAAATAATTGTTGCACTTTGTCCATTTCATAATATATATATATATATATATATAAAATTAAGTATAGTTAGTCCAAAAGAGGGTGAAATGCTGAGAGCTCAATGTTAAGACAGAGCGAATAATTTAATTTAAATGAAAAACAGACCACTTTAAGGCTTCATTGTAATAATTTATTTCACCAGAGAATTTTATTTTTCTCTGGATCTTCAGACTTCACTTTCAAAGGTGAAACGAAAAATGAATTTAAAATTTACACTTTTGACGGACAGCATTAAGCTTATATAAGTTGACATAGAAGGCAGTGAGGGATGGTGGGAGAGACACGGTCGAGTTTAGAGAGGGAAGGGAGAGTTTAAAATATATCTTTATATTTCTTTTTATTAAAATACTTAATATTGAGGAAGGAGGTGGGTAAGGATCAGACATTGACCTAATTTAATCGGTCAACTTAACGGAAATGATATTGGGAAAAGGAAAAAGAAAAATAAGGGAAAAGAATAAAAAAGGGGAAGTAAAGAGATAGGAGATAACAGATGTAATTTAGGGTTTATATATATATATATATATATATATATATATATATATATATATATATATATATATTGTATATATTTTATATATTAAAAACATGAAATCAGTTGTTTAACTGAGATCTTTGTGAACAATGGCTATCAGTTGAACATTGTTCAATCGGTTATTCGAGATGAGACCGCCAGGTTCAACAAAATCAAACTTGCTTCAGTAGGTAAATGTCCGGTCTATCTTCGTTTACCGTGGTTGGGTAAGATTAGTGAATCCTTCGCCAAGCGTATTTCATGTAGTTCACGTGAGTGTTATTTTGCAGCGAACGTTCGTGTTGTCTTTCAAACTAAGTCCGTACTTTCATCTATGTGTAAAGATATTCTACCCGCCCACCATATTAACTCTGTTATTTACCATTTCAAATGTAGTTGTGGATGCGATTACATAGGTAGAACGACACAACGGTTGGACGTTAGAATTAAACAACATACCTGCTATAATACTGAACAAAAAATTTTCTTTGGGCTATACCATTCGTAACATTCGATTTTTCATTGATCACTTTATAAAGAATCCCACTTGTGCGATGGATTTCAGTGTGAATTGGTTTTCCGTCTTGGTCAGTTCGCAAACACTTTTCCATCTTAAAACCTTTGGAGTCGCTTTACATCAGGTCCAGGCAACCTGCTCTTTTTTTTCGTCAAGAGATTGTTTGCGTGGACTTGCTGTGCTGCGCTTCTAGCATCTTGGTTGGTATCATTTTTTATAATATTTTTTTCACTGTCCACTTATTCATGTCATCCATGACAGACTTTTTTTTTTTCTCATAATTTGTGTTCCTCGTTAACAGTTCTGATGAGAGGGGAAGAAACCAAAGAACTGGTGTGTGTTTTGTTTTAAATCTATCATGGCCTACAATATAAAATTTCTGTTTTTTAATGCCTTAATACGCTTTTGTAATAAAATTTTTAACATATTTAAATATATATATATATATATATATATATATATATATATATATATATGTATTTCAACACCAAAGATGCGAACTTGACAACAAAAATATGGTCTATAATGCTGTTGTCATTTCAAGTGTGTTATATGGCTGAGAAACCCAGACTCTCTATAATCGCGAGACCTAAAAATTAGCACGCTTCCATCAGCAGAAGTTTCGTTCAATCTTGAACATCAAATGGAATCACTATGTGACCAGCACTAAAGTCTTGGAAAGAGCTTTGAACCGCTTATAATTAAAAACAACGACATCTAGCAAGAATAGGAGAATCAAGGGTTCCACTTCCTTATTCAGGTTCAAGAACCAACTCAAAATATCACTTGACTTGAACCTAAATCATCTAAAAGTCCAAGACAGTACCAACTGGCAGTGTTCCATCGGAACCCAAACCTCGAAGCTACCAGAAGGAAACAGGAAGTAGTAAAACGACATGAGAGAAATGCTAGAAAAAATCGAGGTCGTTGTCCAGCCAAGATTAATATGCAGTCAATGCCATCGACTTTTCCATGCAAGAATTGGTCTACGTAGTCATCCACGCCATCACCATAAAAGAAGCGATCAGCAACGATAAAAAACAACAAACTCTTAGATACCAGATAAAGCCGATGATACCATGGTTGTTAATCCAATGTCACTTTCTTTGGGAATTGATGACAAAACGATTTCCATAATATTTACTGTCTGTCTCTAAAGCTCTTAACTTGTTTTGTTCAACTCCGATATTAATATCATGTTCTTTCATTTTACTTTCCCGGAGACAATATATATTTCTGTATTTATATATGTTATAGTTGTCAAAACCTCGAGCCAATAATTCATGCTTATCTCATTTTTTTTTATTTGCGCTACAGGGTGTATCAAAAATGTATACATGTTTTTACATTTTATATCGGTGTCCTGGGTATGACGATAAACTACATCAAGCAGCAAGGCCTCTGATCGGGACGTTTTGATGTGCGTGGAACACATACTGTTGTTCCCAGGCTCACCCTATCAGTTATAAACAAATAATTAACATCAAACTTGGGTCAAATCCCTATGAAAGTATAAAAATGCATTTTAATAGTAAAAATTCCAGCAATGGACTTTTATAGTAAAACAATTACTAGTAATATATATTTGTAAAGAATGTACTAAAGCTCCCCACCACAAATGAAAACTTCAGCATTAAATGACACACAAGAAATTGATATGCTGCTAAACTTAAAATAAACAGTGTATAGGTCAAGTGAACGTGTTTTTTTTCAGATTATGAAAATGTTTTCTTTTCACTTATGAAATCGGTCCCAAAATAAACTTAAGATGTTCAACATCTAAACTGTTCAATTATATTTGAGCTAGACTTAGTAGTTTTCAAGATAATTGCTTTTAAAATGATGTCAACATTTTTGAGCCAACCTGTAGGTGCTGAAGCCTGTCTGGAACGAAATTACTCATTTCTCTTTTTAGGATTAATAAAATAAATCCATTTTTATCCCCAGTTAGAATTCGACACCCAAAACGGACATCTTGAGGATTGGCCAAATATTCCTTGAGGCATCTGGGACAATCTCAAATTGCAACAACTCGAAATTCCACCAAATACACATGACCTTCTTTTCAAATCTGACTTGTTTCACTATAAACGGTGTCCCCGAAAATGACATCAGAGTCGCGTTCAGAAATTACTACAAGACATTGGAATAGTGATACAGGTCGAGACTACATTGTTCTCTCTACTAAACCTGATTGTTCATACTAATACTTCTACTTCTCTGTATATATTCCTGTTTGTAATATATCTGTGTTATTCCATACCTGTGTTCGAGTTCATCTTTATTGGTTCTACCTTGGACTATCACCGTGGTACAACGAACCGGACCATAACACTAATGAATGTAAATAACAATGACTCCTCATCTCAAATTTTCTGAAAGAGACATTTTTTTGAAATCCTTTAACATCGAATGGCACAATGGTAAACTGTTAACGTATTTACAAAGATTTAGATAAGTTTTCAAATTTAAACGAAAGAAAACCGAAGAGGATAATATCTCCCCCACCCCCGAAAAAAAGACAATTAAAAAATTTAAACGAAAACACGGGAAGCGATGAGATAAACACGTGACGTCCGCAAAAACCAATGAAAGCTAAATAGATCACTCTCAGAAATGTCGGAAGAAATTTAACAGGCAAAAGTTAAATTTATAAGGAACTGCCTAATTGATACTTAATCATTCTGTCCTGGTTTTATTTTATTTTATTTTATCTATCTATCTATCTATCTATCTATCTATCTATCTATTTATCTATCTATCTATCTCAAATTTCAAACATTCAAATCTTTCTATCTATCTATCTATCTATCTATCTATCTCAAACTGTTCATATTCTATCTATCTATCTATTGTCATCTATCTATCTAAATCTATTCATATCTATCTATCTCAAACTGTTCATATCTATCTATCTATCTATCTATCTATCTATCTATCTAAATCTATTCATATCTATCTATCTATCTATCTATCTATCTCAAACTGTTCATATTCTATTCATCTATCTATCTATCTATCTATCTAAATCTATTCATTCATCTATCTATCTATCTATCTATCTATCTATCTATCTATCTATCTATCTCAAACTGTTCATATCTATCTATCTATCTAAATCTATTCATATCTATCTATCTATCTATCTATCTCAAACTTTCATATCTATCTATCTATCTATCTATCTATCTATCTATCTATCTATCTCAAACTGTTCAATCTATCTATCTATCTATCTAAATCTATCTATCTATCTATTTATCTATCTATCTATCTATCTATCTCAAACTGTTCATTCATCTATCTATCTATCTATCTATCTATCTATCTATCTATCTAAATCAAACTGTTCATATTATCTATCTATCTATCTCAAACTGTTCATATCTATCTATTAAAATTTATCTAAATCTATCTATCTATTATCTATCTATCTATCTATCTATCTATACTATTCAAAAACTGTTCACATCTATCTATCTATCTATCTATCTATCTATCTTATCTATCTATTTATCTATCTCAAACTGTTCATATTCATTCATCTATCTATCTATCTATCTATCCTAGCCTGTTCATATTTATTTATCTATCACAGTTCGTTCATATCTATCTCAGTCTATTCATTTTTCTCTTGGTTTCTCTCTCTCTTCTATATATATATATATATATATATATATATATATATATATATATAAAAGAAAATGCAAGTTAGTCTTAAGGTGTGCTATATTTATGGGATAAAGTGCTCAATATCAGAGATAGAGCGTGTGTAAATATAAAAATAATTCATAGTCGTGAAATCAACATTAAAACAACAGTCTTTCTATTATATATATATATATATACCATATATATATAATAGTATATATAAAAATATTTATAGAAAAATAATATATATATATATATATATATATATAGCATGAAATATGTATATAAAATATATATATATATATATATATATATATATATATATATATATATATATATATATATAAAAAAAAGAAAAAGAGAGGTGCCGCAAACGTTTTTGGTTGTAATGTGGATTTATTTAGAAAAAATATTATGCTTTTATTTTACATAATTTTACGACACGTGTTTCTGGTCTCGCGACCGTCTTCAGGTAAAAAAAGTGGAGATTTCCACATATTATTAAAAATAATTAATTTTTTCCTCATGTTCAATGTTAAATATTCTCGATATGAGACATTTTCTGTTTGTATGTTGGTAATCTGAATTTCCTTCTTGAAATGGCAATGAAGAGTTCTGCGCGAAGGGTCATAAAACAATTAAGGTTGGTCCAGCGAGATGATAAATTAGTTATCGGCATTTTATCTTTTAATGTTTTACTGACCCCTATGTGCTCTTGGATCTGTTTCCATTTTTTGGTATTATTTCTGTCAGCATGCGTGTATATATGCGTGCGTATATATATATCTCCAAGCCTGTTCATATCTATTTATCTATCGCACTTCGTTCATATCTATCTATCTATCTATCTATGTCACCGCTAACGCATCGAGATTATCTTGCTCATTAAAAAATAATAACTCATGCCTGATGGAAATGGAATCCTCATCAGTTTTCCCAGAGCCTCTTTCACTTGATTTCATTCAAATTCTCCTCGACTGCAAAAGTGACATGCAAAGGCACTTGCCACTTATTTTTTTCAGCCGATGCAAATCGAATACAAATCCCATCCATACATTATTCGATTGATTTTTGATTGGATTCCGCCGATAACCTCTTCGATTCTTGGAACCTTTTGAATCCCAGAATTTTTTTCTCTCTGTCTGCCTTTCATGCAATTTGTTATTTTCCTGTCTAGAAGAAAAGGACTCTGATTGATTAACCTTCATTGTCATTAGTTTTTGTTTTAATTCTAAATACGTCTTTACAGTCATTTATTTTCTTTTCTGGACATAAAAATCAATATCCTACGCAGATAAAAAAAAAACTTCCTCATATCGTCCCATGTATTTTCGACCTATCGCGATGAAAAAATGTTCTCTCAGGTAGGCACCGAGTCTAGAGGTACTATTGGGGTTTAAACCCAGATTTCGAAATGGAAAATTTGCAGACATTATTTATTGCGTGATCCTTGCCCAAAATTGAACGTTTAATCCAGACAAGTACAAATCCCTAGTTGAACCGATTAAAGGCAATAGACGTTGAACTAGCGACACTTTACCTTCACTGAGCGGCCCTATTTTCACCTGGGGTTTAAACCGAGACGTCATGTCGAATTCGTACATACGGCCCATCGTTAAAGATGCCGGGAAAATAGTCATTTTTCTGGACAGTTCCAGTAAGTACCTGACTGCCCAAACTATCCTCTATGTCATAGATATTTTCTACTTTGGACATAAATGTCATATATATTATCTACTTTGGACAAAGAAGTGAGATATTTTTTACTTTGAACATAAATATGTCATAGATATTTTCTACTTTGGACAAAAAGAAATCAAATATTTTCTGCTTTGGAGATAAAAAAGTCAAATATTTTCTAATTTGGACATATAGAAGTTAGATATTTTCTACTTTGGACATAAAGAAGTCAGATATTATTTACTTTAGACGTCACATATTTTCTACTTTGGACATAAATATGTCAGCTATTTTCTACTTTGGACATAAAGAGGTAAGATATTTTCTAATTTGAATAAAAAGAAATCAGATATTTTCTACTTTGGACATAAATATTTCATAGATATTTTCTAATTTGGAAATAAAGAAGTCAAATATTTTATACTTTGGACATATAGAAGTCAGATATTTTCAATTTTGGACAGAAATATGTCATATATAATCTCTACTTTGGACAAAGAAGTCAGATATTTTTTACTTTGGACATAAAGAAGTCAGATATTTTCTACTTTGAAAATAATTATGTCAGATATTTTGTACTTTGGACATAAAGAAGTCAGATATTATTTACTTTGGACGTCACATATTTTCTACTTTGGACATAAATATGTCATAGATATTTTCTACTTTGGACATAAAGAAATCAGATATTTTCTACTTTGGACATAAAGAAGTCAAATATTTTCTACTTTGGACATATAGAAGTCAGATATTTTATACTTTGGACATAATTATGTCATATATATTTTCTATTTTGGACATAAAGAAGTCAGATATTTTCTACTTTGGACATAAATATTTCATAGATATTTTCTAATTTGGAAATAAAGAAGTCAAATATTTTCTACTTTTGACATAAAAAAGTCACATATTTTCTACTTTGGACATTTAGAAATTTTCTATTTTGGACATAAATATGTCATATATAATCTCTACTTTGGACAAAGAAGTCAGATATTTTTTACTTTGAAAATAATTATGTCATATATTTTCTACTTTGGACATGAAGAAGTCAGATATTATTTACTTTGGACGTCACATATTTTCTACTTTGGACATAAATATGTCATAGATATTTTCTACTTTGGACATAAAGAGGTAAGATATTTTCTACTTTGGACAAAAAGAAATCAGATATTTTCTACTTTGGGCATATAGA
Organism: Acanthosepion pharaonis; assembly: GCA_903632075.3. Taxonomy (NCBI): domain Eukaryota; kingdom Metazoa; phylum Mollusca; class Cephalopoda; order Sepiida; family Sepiidae; genus Acanthosepion; species Acanthosepion pharaonis. The sequence continues at coordinate 305,360 of CAHIKZ030001505.1, read as the reverse complement.
AGTCAGATATTTTCTACTTTGGACATAAATATTTCATAGATATTTTCTACTTTGGACATAAAGAAGTCACATATTTTCTACTTTGGACATAAATATGTCAGATATTTTCTACTTTGGAAATAAAGAAATCAGATATTTCCTACTTTGGACATAAATATGTCATAGATATTTTCTACTTTGGTCATAAAGAATCTGTCTGTGAGGAAGACTAAAAAACTTGTCTCTTGTGTCAATGTGCCATACGAGGCTTATTTTTAACAACTAGCATTAAAAGCAATAACAATGATATATAGCGTAAGGCTTATAGGGGTGTTTATAGTGATGTTTATGGGGGTGTTTATTTTTTTTTTTATAGGATATAAATTAAATGCTTAACGGTATTGGGACGTAGGGTGAAAAAATCTACACAAATAAACTTGTAAATGTATTCATTCTCATCTTTTCCCTAATCTCCTGTGTAATAGCAGTGTGTACTGATATCCCTAGCTTTGGTTGGAAGCCACTTGTGTACTGCGAAAGCTCTGACTTGTATGACGGTTTGACTTAGGACGAGGAATGTTTAGTTGGTAAAACCTTACGTGGTAATAACAGTTTTGTAATGATAGTGTGGGAAGGTTGCAGTTCTATACCCTGAAGGCACGATTGAGCATTAATCCATGTATTTTTACTATAAATATTAATTTTTATATTAAAAATACCAGCAGTATATTTTTATATTAAAAACATTACCAACGTTACATTTTAGCTGGAGTTGCAAAAAATTGCATTCAAATTATGTTTAGTTGAAGCCGTATTATAGTGTTCAGAATGTTGAGATTTCGACAGTAAATAACCCATAGAGGTGTTGATATGTCGCTGAACAAAATCAACCAAACAACAAGAAAAACTATTTCTTGATATTACCATAAACTCAATTTTGAAAGCATATATCATTTTTTTTATTAATTCAAGGTTCGAAGAATATTACTAAATTTCGGCATTAAATGACCTATGCCGATTTTATGTGCTGTTAAACGAATCAAATCAAAACTCTATATATATATATATATATATATATATATATATATATATTTATGTTTGTGTGTGTCATCATGGACAAAACTTTGAAAGATAGTCGGCCAAAATTCCTGGGTATGATGATAAACTACATCCGGCAGTAAGCCCTCTGATCCGGAGATTGGAGATTTTGAGGAGCGTGGAACCACCTCTTAATTGGAGTTGTTCCCAGGTCCACCCTGACCCCGGGTGGTAGCATCTATTAGGGTCCCAGCTATGGGCAAAGAGTGAACACCCAGACAAAACCAAACACTATGAACGTATAAGAAAAATAAATTTTTATATAAAAAAAATTAGAAACAATAAGTATTTATAGTAAAAGTTCCAACAATACATTTATCAACAATACATTTTGTCTGTAGTTGAAGGCATACAAATGCGTTCAAAATTGATTTAGATGAAGCCATAAAACTGTGTTCAAAATATGTACATTTCTGCATTAAATAACCCACAGAGGTGTTGATATGCCGCTAAATAAAATCAACCAATCAACAATACATATTTAAAGCAAAATGACCAATACATTTTATCTGTAATTGAAGGCATACAATTGCCTTCAAAGTATGTTTAGTTGAGGCCATAAAATCCTGTTCAAAATATTTAGATTTTGGCATTAAATAACCCATAGAGGTGTTGATATACCGTTAATAGTATCAACCAACCAATAGTACATATTTAAAGCAAAATGATCGACAATATATTTTATCTGTAGTTGAAAGGCATACAATTGCGTTCAAAATATATTTAGTTGAAGCCATAAAATTGTGTTCAAAATATTTTGATTTCGGCATTAAATAACCCATAGAGGTGTTGATATGCCGCTAAACAAAATCAACCAAGCAAACAAACAACATGAAAGAACTCCTTCATGACATTAATCCATATAATATCCTATAATTTCTTAAAGCAGTATTCCAAAATATAACTTCAACAAAAAAGACACATCAACTACTCTAGTAATTACGTCCACGCAAACACGTATATGCACAAAAGCTGAGTATCATCTACCATGTAGTCAATTGTGAAAGCAGAATAACATACTTTTACTGTTTCTCCCAAGAAAATTAAATTTCCCATAAGGTGTTGATATGCCGTTAAACAAAGAAGCCTAATCGAGGCAAACAACTAGACTAGAACTATTAAATCTCTTCGGTAATATAACACAAGGGGAAAAAGGACAAAAAAAAATCACATAAAAAAACAAGGACAAAAATAAAATTGACTTTTCATCTATTATTTCTCGTTGTATTGAGAAAACATCAGTTACCTCCCCTTAAGATCTAGGAACTAGATATTTACTTGATCACCCCACTGAGTCAGGTTGTGACACAAGGTCAGTTTTTAACGTGGGGGCCCGAGTGTTTTTACTCGGGCCGTTGTTCAGGCTAGTCATTGCTGGTCTAAGCTAGTCATAGCTGGTCTTGGCTTGTCATAACTGGTCCAAGCTGGTCAGAGCCGGTTAAAGTAAGTTGTAGTAGTGATACCACCAGAACAGGTAAGTGCCAGGTAAGTGTATTTACTTGACTCCGCCACTGAGTTAGGTTGTGACACAATATCAGTTTTTAACGTGGGGACCCGAGTGTTTCCACTGGTCCAAGCTGGTCTTAGCTGGTCATAGCTTGTCCAAGCTGGTCAGAGATGGTCTCAGTTAGTCATAGCTGGTCTTGGCTTGTCCTAGCTGGTCCAGGCTGAAGCCGGTCTAAGCTAGTCCTAGCCGTGATACCACCAGCCCAGTGACGAGCCCTGTGCCAGGTAAGTATTAAGATCTAGGAAGTATAAAACAAATCCTGTAATATCCGTCAGTAGAAAAGTAATCAGAATGAAGTGCACTAAAACTTTGGTATAAGTTTCTTCACCGATTCTGTTTTTACTACACTCGTCACGTTCAGAAAGGACACCTTAGTAACATTATAATGAAATACACAACCCCAGTCGACCATAATAAAAAAAATTAAATTAATTATCTTCTATAAAAAAATTTAAATAAGCTAATAATCAACAGTAACAACTTACCTAAGAGATACAAACTACAGAGAATAAATATTATTTATAAATTCACATATCATTTAAGGAAGGGCTTTCCTGATAAAGCTAAATTCATTGTTGATATGTTATTTCTATAGATAGAAATATTTAAGCAAATGTTCTGTTTTTTTAATAAACAGTATTAACAACATTTATCGGCCTGAATGTCCGGGAAATATAAAAAAATATATGCGTTCTCCGACAGGAATCGAACCTGTATCCTACACTTAATCACCATATAGTCTGACGTACTACACCATTTACCAACAGAGAAATCATCCGGTTAGCATTGAATTACTGTTTTATAACTACAATCTTCCCATGATTTCTCTTGAAAAATCATTATGTCTGAAGCGTAAAAAAAACGTAAATAAATGACATAATATATTACGAAATGGACTTAAATATTTGTATCTATTAAAATAACGCATAAAAACAAGATATATTAAAATAAATGTCGGACTTAGACCATTTCATAATATATACATATATATATATATATATATATATATATATATATATATATATATATATATATATATAAAATATACATAGAAAAGAAAAAAAATTTAGGTTTTTATATAAAAAGACGAAAAAAATATAAATATATGGAAGGCCATAGAGACAATACTAATTTAAGAGCGAAAAGCAATTAATTTTGACGTACAAAAACAAACCAATTTATCATCATATCAAAGCGACAAAAATATAACTCATTTTTTCTAAATTTGACATACAGTCATAAGATAGGTTATATATATTTTAAAAATGAATGTAATTATTCATTTCTTGTCTCTTTTATCTCATATCTTCCCAAAATCTCTTATTTTTTTCATATATATTTAAAATTAGCCCGAAATATACAATTAACTATCTCTACAGACAGTCGACCAATTTTCCTATCTCAAAATTGCAAAAAATTTTGAACCCGGACGAATTTAAAAAAAAAATTATTTTGGTCTTTCAACTTCTCTTCTTTGATGTGCCATGTCCCTTCAGGACGTAGGCGATCATAGCCCTCCACCTCATCGTGTTCCCTGTAGCTTGTTATTTTCCCCAGACACTGTTCCGCCATATTTTTTTTTTTTGTATATATTTATTTTTGTTCATTATTGATGGGCCAAATTCTTATGTACCATTGAATAAATGAGTTTACAGGGGTCACGTACTCCTTCTGTTGTAGACGTTTACTCTTTTCTATGATGTATTACCATCCAAAGCTAAAGAACCCTTTTTACCCTGATTTCTTATTAGTTTTTCTTCTAGGTCGGTTGCTGGTCATAGTGAACAAGAATCAAGCCCGGCAGCAAAAAATAAGTTAAAGTTTTGAATTTTTTACTTTGTCTTCTTCAAGACTGGTACTGCCCCACAAAGGCTCCCCAGTATTTTGAACAGGAGTAGTGGTTCATCCCTTAGAATTGTGATTCCGCTTCCTTCTAAATTCTACTTCAACTTTTTATATTCTTCTCGTCCCCGGCTGAAAATTTGTTATTTAGGAATAAAGTACCACTGCCGACACTTGAATGTCATATAAAACAGATCGTTTGAGCAAATTTCTTCAGGTGATCTCATTATTGAATTAAGTGGATCACGTGACCATTTGATCTTATATATATAGAAAGTCACGTGACGTCTAAATTTTCTAGTCTTTTTGGAATTAAAATTATATACCCTAAATTATACTAGTGAGCCAGCCAAAATGAACTGACTCATTTTATAGTTCACCAATAGAAGGGTTAACCAATCAGAAAATATATAAAATATTCAATGCGACGTTTTAAAAATAATAATGTTTTTTATAAATATTCAAAATGCCAGCCTTTTTTTGTCGATGACTGAAAGTTGCTGGTGGTATTGGCGATGTGATTTGTTATTTAACGTTGTTTCATTGAAACAGATTGCAATTTGCGCTGTGTTTTGTATTCGTGGACTATTGTGAACATGGTCAAAAAATCTATCCTTTTTACTATTCGGATCCGCATTTCATCAGTCTATCCTCTATTATTATACGGACCTCTATTCTCTACTCTATTCACTATACTATTTCTCAATTCAGATCATTATACGGATTACTATTCGAGCGAGTATTATCAAGCAAGTACTATTAGTGCGAGTGTTATTCGAAGGCGTCTGACACCAGTATTGTTCAACGGCGTAATATAATTGTAATCTGCAATTACAAAGTCTCTACTACAGCGAGCATTTCGAAAATGACAACGAGTATTCGTTGACATCCCCAAAATGGCAACGTGTGTTCGTTGACATCAAAAAAAATGAAATTTTTAATAATTATTTATTTTCACAATAGGGATAGATAGTTACACCTATCGTCCAGTTTATATACATCACTGGTCTTTTGAGCAAGAGTGGAGGTTTATCGCTCGTTTGCTGTTTAAGATTGGGTTTCCGGTATCTTTTAAAGTCTACTTCAATTTTAAACTCCGCCTAGACTCTGAAACTTTTACTATTTATCGATTTATTTTGTCTAAAATAGGAGTAGATATGTTCATTCATGTATTTTTCAACCGACCTTCGTAAATATGTTCCACTTGACGTCGAGAGAGAAGTCAATAGATGTTTAATGGATGGATACTGAGGGATCAACCCGTTACTTTTGACACGAGAAAGCCTAGGTTTTCATCAGTGAGGATGAAATAACAAGTGGTTTAAAAATTAAAATTTTAAAATAATTACAGACTGCGTATTTTTGTTTTTAAAAATTAAACCATCAAAAAATAATTATTAGATTTTACCGCAATTTTCTGTTTTGTTTCTTTTCAACTTTCGACTGAAGATGAACTTGGAAAGATCGAAAGTACTTTTAGGTTAACAAAAATAAAAACACCACATTCTTTGATTGAATTCATCTTGACATCAAGACACTGATGATAAAATTGAAAAAAATAAAGTATAAAATAGACACAATAAATATATATATATATATATATTTATATATATATATATATATATATATATATATATATTATATATATTCTTCAAAAAAAAGAACGAAGATAACGATTTCAGCCTGCAAACATTAATTTTTTTTGACATTTTCAATACAAAAATTACAGCCGTAAATATTTATTTGCAGTGTTACATTAGAACATGCACCATACCCACTACAAAACAAAATAACGTTTCAAAATTATTTTCTAAAATCCGGATGCTACAAAAATTTCGGAATAAAATATTATAGTGGCATCATGATGAAACATCATAAATTTGAACCTGATGACATTCATAATTTTTTTTTAACACAAAAAAATGTACAGATTTGTAGTGGATATGTGATGTTCTAATGTAACTTTTTATATATATATATATATATATATATATATTATTTTGATTTTACCCATAATAATAATAATAATTTTTATTCCATACTTAATAAATACTGCGCCTTAGGAGTAAAAAATAGTCAGTCCGCAGTTCACTTTTGAACCGACTGATCCATTTAAACATCTTTCCTATAATTTTTCTTTTTACCTAAGGAGGCTACGCCGAAGGGCGGAGTCTTTTTCGGGAAATTTTTCGGCCCAGAACCCGTTTATATGCGGGTTCAAATGGGTATTTTTTTTATTTTTATTTAATGGCTCATAATGCCCAACATAAAAAGGCCTTTGTGCCACATTTTGCCTATTCCTTGGGTGACTGAATATCGTCAGTCAGCCGTTCAATTCTGAACAGACTGTTCGGTTGAACTCTCTTTTCGGGCGGGGAGGAACCCGAACGAGGCTACGCCGAAGGGCGGAGTCTCTTTCGGGTAGGTAATACCCTGAACCCGTTTATACGGGTTCAATGGGCATATATTTTAATTTTTTTCACGGGCTCGGAGAACCCCACAATAAATAACCGACCTTGTGTCAAATGATGCCCCAGTGGGGGGGTGACTGAATATCGTCAGTCAGTTCTTCAAGTCGAGTCAAGAGTTGAGTCAGAGGCAATCCGAAACAGAGTCGCGTTCAGACAATTACTGTAAGACATTGAATAATGATACTGGTCGAGACTAATTGTTCTCTCTACTAAACCTGATTATTCATACTAACACTTTCTACTTCTCTGTATATATTCCTGTTTGTAATATATCTGTGTTATTCCATACCTGTGTTCGAGTTCTTCTTTATTGGTTCTACCTTGGACTATCACCGTGGTACAAGGAACCGGGCCATAACATATATATATATTATATATATATATATATATATATATATATATATATATATATATTAATTATTTATTTAAAAAATATGATTCCAAATCGCGACATAAGAGGTCCCATGTTTCAAAACAAGAGCCGAAAACTTCAATATAATTATTTAAATTAAATTGAGTTAAAATAAAATTTTTAAATTCCATCTTCAAGCGAAATTTTTTTGGAATAACGTGTTTCTGAAATTTACTTGTTTTAAAAATTGAAATCAAAATTTCCATGGTAACAGCTAGGGCGAATTGTTTAAATTGGGTAGGCGTGTGTTGGGTGTTAATAATAAGTATCAGTATAGAGTTACTTTCATAGATGTCAAGTCAGGGAAAGGTCGGGGTCTCTAAATTTGAAACGGAAGATGTGTTAACCCTCGTCTAGTTTGCGTGTCTATGGAGATTTATTAATTTTTTTATTTTATTTTTTATGAAAGGGATTTGTTCATATAAAAAAAAACCCAAAAAAACCTGCCGTAACGTTTGTTTTTTGACGACTTCATAAAGGGTTATCTCTTTGTAGGGTATTTAAACTATTTATTTTTTATTATGGATTATGAAAGGTGTTATATTGTATGCATGTTTTTAGTTAATTATTCAAACCATGAATCTGATGATTGGGCTATGGATTAAACAAGTTATTATATTTTTTGCTAGTTTTTTAGCTAATAATTCAAACCAAAAATCTGATGATGTCTACAAAAACCGTTAACTCGTGTCTATTGTTTAATAGATTATTATTATTTAGAAGTTTAATTATGTGCAATTTTTCATGGAGGCATAAAGGGCATGGGTCATCCCAAGTTTTACATGTTCTAGCCTTTGTTAATAATTTTCCATTTAACATTAGGTGTCCTATTTGTTTCCTTCAGATGCCAAAAATATTTAGATAGGGAAATCTGATTTCTTTTGTTTATTTTATTGAAAGATAATTTTATGTTGCTTCCATCTATCTTTTAAAAATCATTCTTCGTGGACCCAATGTATATCATATTAGTGCTAGGGAATCTCAATGGATGATATAGTACATTTGGTATACCACAGATTTATTTTCTAATGGGCAGTCTTCTAAAAAACTCTACAGTTACATAATTTTTTCCTTTTTATTGTCTGATTTAAGTGCAGGGTTTTTATTAATACTGTTTAAGCATGGGTTTTTGTTCAAGATCTTATTATTGTGTTTATATTTATACGTTCAAGCTCTTGTTTTTAAACATGGACTTCTTATGTTTTTGATTTATAATCATTTTTTTTAAATACATATTATATATATATATATATATATATATATATATATATATATATATATATATATATATATATATAATAGATATATAGATAGATAGATATGATGATATTTTTTTTAATCACATAGATAGATAGATGTCGCGATTTGGAATCACATTTTTAAATAAATAATTATATTTATGCTCTACTTTTTTTATTTAGCACTATTTTTAAAAATAATAACTAAAATACTAAGGGACTTTGGATTATTTACCTTTACCAATTCCTTCCTATTTTTTGTTTTTAAATTGGTGGACATCTCTATTATGAACTATAAATGAGGGTCAATTGGATATATATGCTTTATTATATATATTTTTCATGCATGCTACCATTATAATATTATATATGGAGAATATATATGTTTTTTAAAGATATATTTCATTTTGTATCTTTTTAAAAATTTATTAGCAAGTATTGCTGCTCTATACAAAGCCACACTGACAGATAATATTTGTTTTAGCAGGATTTTATTTGGCGTAAGTGTTTTAATATATTTACAAAATGATCCAAATTTTTCATCTTTGTATTCAAAAATTTAAACATAATTGGGAAAATGTCTTACGCCACTCATTTTTTTTGATGCTTGGACATCTCATAATATTTTATTTTCAAAAATAAAAATTTTTTTTTTAGTTTTCTCTCAATTTGTATTTTTTTGCGTAAAATGGACATCCAACTGAACGCTTTAAGTTTGGTAGTTGTCCATAAAGCACTTTTTTTTCATTCATTATGTTCGTCCATTCTCATTAACATATATTTTTATTCATCCACCTAAAAATTATACAATAATGATTTTCAATGCCTGTGATGTTACATTTCTTCAGTATTATACTTTTCTTGAAACTTTCATCCCATTTTATTTTTCACATATGGCACGAAGATATATATATATATTTCAATATGATTTACGTATATATCAGCCCTGGAAATTTGTTTTTGCACAAAACTGAAAAAGTTGAATAAATCGACTGACATATATATGTCGATCTTTATATAAACAGACATATATCTTATATATTTATAAAACCTATGTTTTAAACATAAATTAATATATATATATATATATATATATATATATATATATATATATATATATATATATATTGCATATATATTATGTTTTTTTTAAAACGACAGACAAGGTACTACGGTTAAAACTTTTTATTTAATTTTTCTTGTGTTCTGACAAGAGCTTTTTTTTCTGGATAAAGGGTGTGTAAGAACTGTCCAAATGTTTTATATTTCCGACCCTTTCGGCTATACCTTTAGACATTATCAAGGATGATTCGATTTTTCAGCTTAATTGAGTGTGTGCGTTCTGTGTATGTCTTAGTGTGTGGTAGGGATATTTTTAATTTCCGAATACAGTTATTTTTTTGTGGCTTTGTTCGTAGTTAATATTGTTAAGAGTTGGCTTTTTACTTTTTTATTAAAAGCTTCCATTATTTTTTAGTCTTTTTTTGCAGGTGGATGCAGTTAATATATTTGTGTTTTCTACTAGTATTTTTCTAATGGATATCTGGTAAATTTTGTGTGTTTTAAATGGGTTCTAATGGAGCTGTGATCTGATAGGTGTAACGTAAGACGTCTGGATAAGCATGTGGTTGTGTAACCGATATAATTATTTATGAGTCTGGTTTGATCAAAACACAGTTCCTTAATAAAATTTGAACTCATAGATTTTGTTCGTTCTTTTCTTTTTTGACTTATAAGGTGTTTTGATATTTAATTTGTTATAAAATGCTTTAGAGAAGATTTTATATCTTGTTTGTATTTAATATGCATTTGGTTTTTGTAATAAATTGTATTTTATTTTTATTCTGTGTTCGCTATATTATTTTTTACTTGCTTTGGGGAGGAATAGTTAATATTTGTTGGTCTATAAAAATAGGGAATCACCGTTGTTGATTAAATTTGTTTAACGTTATAAAAGTTCTTTTTTGAAAAAGAAAATAAAGTAGATGAGTTCTATGTGCTCTATTTAAAAAAATTTTTATTACAGCTATTTTGTACCTAAGTGAACATTCGCTTTTGAATTTAAGGTGGCAAGAATTTTTGCTGGTGGTTTTTTCTATAATGATGTAATGAAAGTTTTATTATATATGTATTCAACTTCTATCAATCTAAGAATGGAAATTTTTTTTTTTTTTAAAGTTCATATTAAAAAATGTTAAGGACGGACAAACCTTGTCTTCTTTTTAAGGAAACATTTTCATAAATGAAGGTTTAAATTTATATATATATATATATATATATATAATATATATAATATAAATTCATTCGATTGATATGAGGGGTTTTCAGATCAAAAAAATCTAGGAAACCGACAGCCCGACACCGGCACATTAGATTTGATTATAGTGGTGAATGCCTTATTTGCAGGACGATCCACACTTTTTGAAGGGACGAATACAGAGACCTGGTGCATATATTACACAAGGTTCCCAAACGACCCTCAGCAGGTTTTTTCATTCAGAGTTGTCCTTCTCCTAGACCAGTTGCCATCCAAGGCTATAGAACCCAGTCTGTCCTGCTATTTATTAATATATGGATGGAGATAAGATGATTCATACCTTTCCCAAAATGGTATTAGCACGTAAGTATGTTTGTAACGGATTCGAAATCGGCTCTAAATTCCTCAATCCAAGCCGTTATCCATTTGTTTAAAAATGTACCTTTTATATATATATATATATATATATATATATATATATATATATATATATATATATATATATATATATATATATATATATATATATATATTATATATAATATGTGTCCTCTCATCTCCTTGTATACATTGATAATATTTTTTTCATTTTTTATTTTAGGGAGATTTTGGGTTAAAAGATTGATTGATTGATCAAAATTTGTTTAACGGTATATCAACACGTTTTAATCTTCATTTCAAAAACATTTCATTTTCTGGGAATTAATAAATATATGAAATATGTTATTTGCCTTCAACTTGAATGAATGGTAGATGATAATCAAAAATATAAATACACATGTTTACGTAATACATAATTACTAGAGGCGGTATATGTATTTGTAATATTGTCTATTTTGTTGAATTTATTCTTGTTTTTTGTTATATAAATGGATTTCTTTAAAAAAATTGGTATTTATATCATATGTCAAATATATTATGAAAGTTTTTTTTAACTCATATTTAGGGGGAAAAAAACAATTTTTTAATGGCATATCAACAAAAAAAAACAAATTTAATGCATTAAATATGCCGAAAACTAAATATTTTGAACACATTTTTTGGATTCAGTAAAATATATTTTCAAACATTTGTATAAATTTTCAACTGCATATAAAATGTTTTGTTGGTCATTTTTAAAGAAATATGTATTTTTTTTTCTTAAATTTTTTAGCGGCATATCAACATCTCTATGGGTTATTTAATTTATCAATCTAAATATTTTTAATAAAATTTGATGATTTCAACTTAAAATCTTTTGAACGCAATTGTAAGCTTCAACCTAAGATAAAATGTATTGTTGGATCATTTTGCCAAATTACGTATTGTTGTTTGGTTGATTTTTTTTTTCGTATCAACACCTCTATGGGTTATTTAATAACAAAATCTAAATATTTTGAACACAATTTTTTGGCTTCAACTAAATATATTTTGAATTCAAATGTATTCAAAAACTGAAGATAAAATGTATTATTGGTTATTTTGTTTTAAATATATATATATATATATATATATATATATATATATATATATATATATATATATAAATATATTTGCTGGTTTGATTTTGTTTAGCGGCATAAAACACCTCTTGGGTTATTTAATGCAGAAATCTCAAATATTTTGAACGCAATTGTATGTATTATTGATCATTTTGTTAAAATGTATTTTTGATCTTTGTGCGTTAAAAAATATTGTTTTTATTCATTCATAAATGTTTTTATTTTTATTTTTTAATTTTGCATTAATTGCCCATAACTAGGACCCTTCATTTTCGCATGCTTTAATTTTGGCCAGGTTGGAGCTGGGAACAATTTTTGTTAAAATTAAAAAATTGTCATATAGAATTTATCCATTTCAATTTAAATTCTGAAAACAGACGAAAGGCATTTTTTTTGTGATAATGGAAGAAAGAAGTTATAAAATTAATAACCCGAATATTAAAATTATGACTTTTATTTGTGGTTATATGAAGAATGAAATTATTAATTTTAAATTAAAAGACGAATAAAAAGGGTTTTAAAAAAATATTAGAAATTTGTTTATAGTATCAATATAATTTTTATGTGGGGAATAT